>MU870465.1:15406-35003 GCA_036418205.1 Ostertagia ostertagi | reverse complement strand
GGAATTCAGGATACATGAGCAAATTTCATTTCCCCCGAAGTTCCTGCGTTGCCTAGGCTTATTTCTAGGGGATGCCCCGTATTTTGCGTTAGCCCACATCGCCGAGTTTCAGTATGTTCTGCTGTAGAACTTAATGTAACCCGGCGTCAGAGAACGTCATAGTTTGCCTTGTCAAACACTTCTAGACGGGTACTCAAAAAAGTCAAGAATTTGTTGATGCAAGACCCGGATCTCTCACGCCACTGGAAGCTGCCTGAGAAAGTAAGCCGCACTGACACCGGAAGAGCCCGATAATCGTCACCGCGGCGGCAATTGTCGACCCGTTGCGTTATTTAGCCAAGCGATTTCACGGTGCTCAGCGTCTTTTCAATCCCCAGAGATGCCAATTTGAGCCGCGTCCAAGCTTCAAAGTCCAAATATGCGATAAGCGAGCAATGCTACGGGCAGGATGAGGCTATAAATCCTCTTCACGGGAAAGAAACCGAACTAAAAACGAGCAGAAAAAACGTGCTGGGAGGACTAGTAGGCTTGGCTGATCCCTTCCAAGCTTGACTTTATATATCCTGCCTGAAAAGGGAACATAGGAAAGCTATGACCTGCTTCCAAGCTAAGAACTTGAGAATCTAAATCTGCCGTTTTTAAATAACCAGAAAACCTGAAAAATCTTGGGTAATCGGTAAAATGGACTGACACGAAGGGCCGATGGAAATGCACAATCTGAAAAGTTTCTGAGAAGTGTAGAATCAAAATATTGGATCCTCTTCTGGAATGATAGAGAATTCGGAGCGCTCATCTCCTGGGGACCATGGGGAGGGGTGACTTTGAAAACAGGGCCAATGGTAGGTAACACTGGGACCAAGCCCACAGGGATAAATGCCAGATAGAATGCAAGTTGCTCACATCCTCCACCAAAATCCCTTCTCTCCCCTAAGGCTTAGTTTCAGGCACAGCAATTGGCTCAATCACTTTAATGCCCCCCCCCCCCCCAACGATGCTAGCGCTGAAAACGAAAGTTGAACGGGAGAAGGTATATTCAAAAAGTTCAACGAACTAAGGAAACCTGGTGATTGAAAAGGACCACTGTGGCTGCCAAGCGGCTGGCTGACTAATCCACTGGAGACGATTCAATTCCTAGTAGTAATCATACGGCCGGCAGAATGGCTTTCATGCCGTCACACACGCAATTTAGAATTCTTGGAACAGAGGAGCAATAATTCTGAAAGCAGAGTCGCGTCTGCACTTTCAGCCTAAATAGAGTTCAGTGTGAACTCACACTTCTCACTTGTACTCATGGTCAGTTCAAGTGGCTCACCCGCTCCCGCCTCCACCCCTGGTCCATATTCTGGCTAAGGAATTTTTCCTGGCAAAGTTCGAAGCTGAAACCATTCTGCCTACAACCATCCTTTCGCGACGGAGACCCTTTGATTTTCTTTGGCCCTCCAAAAAACCTTCTTGAGAAACCGCATATTGGTAATGTAAACATGTGTGTAAAAGCAAGTGAGAAAAGTAAGGGGACAGTGTCGTTGATAAAAAGTAAATATGAAGAACTTCCTCGTTCCCCTAGCATGTGGGCTCGATAGGATACAGCCCCAAGTGAGCACATAATTATGCAGAAGAGTCTTGTTCACTAACTCAATAGCTGTAAAGGATCGAAACCATGCTGGGCCTCCCTACTCGATGGGCGTGTCATAAATTTAGAATCACGCACATATGACAGTTGCCTTGAAAAAATCAACACAAGCTATTTTGTGATTCTGTTGACGTTACATGTGAAACTCATCATAAGTCTACATTTATGTCGGCAACGCTGTAACGTCGAATTTACTAGTAAGGGAGCGGAAAGGTGGGAGCAGGGTTCAGGGAAAGTGACTTTCTCCCTCTACATTAAAAACGGGATTTTATTAACTTTTCCTGATGAAAAATGAATACTCCCGTCCAAAAACTGCAGGGCAAATTTCAATCTTTCAAAAAACTTGATGGTTGCCTTTTACCCGACGTCATCAAGAGAATTTGCCGCGGCAGCCTGGATCACGGTTCAAATCGTGCGACGGATCTGCGCATCACAATTATTGGCGATGTGACGTATCAGACCTAGTTTCTGGCTCTTATTTATTTATTTATTTATTTATTTACTTATTGCTAAACACTTGTAGGTGCTTAATAATAATTCGTCAGAAACCAAATCAGTTAAAGCGCCAAATCAATAAAGTCACAAAGTGAAATTAGTAATCAGAAACCATTACTGTTAACTTTAAAGGACGAATTTACGATGGAAAAGCAACCCATTCCAAATTGAGGTAGAGATGGTGAGTAGTACCAGAAAGAAAGCGAAACCACGAAAAACGGCCCAGAACCGGAGAAATGGGACCCCTTCCTTGTCCGTTGATTTGAGCATTGATGGGACTCTCATCGCTGTGCCCTCTTCAACACTACGCTCTCTCAGCTATCTAATCACTCGCCACCTATTGTACTACGGCGAGTGATCAGACGATCGGTGGGCGGAGATCGCCGAACTCGCCAACTTTGAGCCATGCTAGATCTCAGAGGTCAAATCTTTCGATGCCGATTGCGTGTCTGTCCGCACCCTCAAGAGATTCACCGCTCTCCCCACTAGGCGATTTCTCCCTTCTTCGACCTTCGTTCTTTCCGTGCAATCCTCCTTTAATCAAATTGAGCAATATTTTCCCACAAGCGGAGAGATTACAGAGACCCACCAATTATTCGAAATCATAGAGGCCTTTTGAAGAATGTAAAGGCAGCGAGCAACAGTTAGTTCTGTTTTGAGGAGAGATTCCAGGAACATTCTGCCTGCCGAAAGACTCTTCAACGATGGCACCAGTGCGAGGAAAAATTGCTCATTTGCGCTGTAATCAGGAGAGTCGTTCTTTTGTCCTCACCTCGCATGTTTTCTTAGAATAAGTCACCCCTGCTCCTTAGAATAAGGCATTCGGAGTTGAACCTCAAAACTTTGAATACGCCACACTTTCATCTCCATTTAGAATGATAGCGCGATTGCGTTTTGACCTTCGTAATGGCTTGCCACTACCTGCCACTTCCACCTTCGAAGTTCTATATGATAAAAATATTACAAATATGGAGAGCATTTGCAAAAATGAGGGTCGAGATAGAAATCAAGAAATCAAACTATAAACAACGTAGAGTACTTAATCTGTGAAATTTGCGGTTTCTCAGTAGAGAAATAAAGGATAAAGCATTCGTATTGATCAATCCCGTTTGGGATGCGGCACGCATTCTACTTCCATTTACATTCGTAGTGGCGTTTGAATGCGATGTGGCCTATACAATGACTTGCGGGGGCCAGCCGATGTACAAGTCAGTGTTTTTATCCTCCCAGACAAGTCTGGTACCAATTAACCGACCCCGGAGGGATGGAAGGGCTTGGTTGGCCCGGGCGACTCACGACCCAGGATTTGATCCCCGGACCGCTCGCGTGGTAAGCGCGCCACTTGTCACTGCACCACTTCCGCCTAGAAATTAAATGATGTTGTGAGAGCTTTATGGTGACCTTAAGGGACGTACGTGGATTTAGAAATAGGGGGAAAACGTGGGCCTGCGAGAGCGTTTGTATTATGAGTTGAAAGTGCTGTAAGTAGCCTAGAAGCATACGGAAGATTAGCGCCGCGCGGGGGGACGAGCAGGGCGAAAAAAAGCAGTATTTGGCATAAAATCAATGGACAGAAAGCCGCAAAGGGCTGCGAGGAAGTGAGGCGGCGTCAAAAATTGTCTCAGGTTTTTCCAACCCCTAATACCCGTTCACAAAGGATTAAACGCGAAAATTCGGAACATTCTGTTTTGCTTTCCACTTTTCAGCGCCCCTAGGGAGTGCTAATGAGTGTGCAATTCTCTAAACACCCAATGTTTCGACTAAACCTTGAGAGGCCTGAGTGGCCTACGCTTCGCTCTTACCAGCAGAATTTACGATGAAAAGTTAGCTCATTGGAAATAAGGGTAGAGGTGGTCAGTGGAGCAGGGATGAAGAAGAAACCATTTGAAACGGCCCGAAACCCGAGAAATGGGACCCTTCCTTGCCCGTTGATTTGCGCATTGATGCGACTCTCATCGCTGTGCCCTCTTCAACACTACGCTCTCTCTGCTATCTAATCACTCGCCACGTATAGACCTGCGGCGAGTGATTAGGTAGCAGAGAAAGTATTACATAGATCGTAGGTGGGCGTACCCCGCCAACCGCGCCAAGAGTGAGCCATGCTAGATCGCCGAGGTCAAATCTTTCGCTGCCAATTGCGCGTCGGTCAGCACCCTCAGGAGGTCCGCCTGTCTCCCTATGCAATTTTCCCTTCTTTGACCTTCGTTCTTATCGTGAATTCCTCCTTTAACCATCAAAAGGCTCATCTTTCCTAGCGATTTCAACCCAATTGATCATTGGTTGTCAATTAATACTATTGTAGTAAATTGTGTGAAATTCGGAGAACAAGAATGTCTTGGACGAAAGCGTTCTTAACACGTTGACGACATCGCGCGTTTTGTGCTTTTGCACCGCGTGGGACAAGAGCGATTTTGCGAGCGCAGCCGCCGCACACCAAATCCATGGATTTTGAGCTGTAAATACGCAATACTTAGATGCGATGAATGTTTTCAATGATGTTCGATCTGTCTAAGCTTATCGGGAGTTACAGTAATGGAAGTTTGACCGAAATGACGTGTTAAGGCCATGAAAAGGGAAATTTTACTTAATTTCCCTTTAGTGGTTCCAAAATTAATTTGGACGTGGTTGTTTCAGTAAAAACACATATCTTCCCATACGAATAGGTTTGTATTCACTTCTATTATTCCTTTTTATCAACATGTTTACGTTATGAAAAGAAAACGAGGAATGAACTGAACAGACATATCCGTAAGGTCTGGAAAACCTCTGCCAAACTAAAGAATATTTGGCCTTTCTGTGAGCCATGTGGTTTTTAAGTATGCTAATGTATGACCTATAGAATGAGTACAAAGACCTTAGGAATAAGTCGCACAAGCGCAAGAAAAAGGGATGACTTGGGTGGGACGCGTTACCGCGTCACAATGTCCCACGAGGTGCGCAAAGTGGGACGCGTTACCGCGTCACGCTGTCGTCAACGTGTTAAGAGGAACAGTGCGAGTTGAAGCTCAAGATATCAACCACTTGACCCTCACAGCCACTGGTCTTTTGCCTAGATTTTCAGAGAAAATCTCTTGTTGACTCACGTAGCAGCACTTGGGTGGTGATACTGCCGCGACTTGAAAGTGCGCTACAAAGAGCTGATGCCTTCGCTTGACCGCTGCGACCGCTGCCAACTTTTCATCGCGGCATACGTGGCGTCTGCGCCCTCTCGCGTACGACGTGCTCTCTCGCGTTTTCCCTCTCCTCGCAGCGCTGTGTCTCTCCGTCGTACCACGGCCGACCTCACAAGGGAAATTTCAGTGTTTTCTATGGTGCTTTTTGCTTTTTCTCCACCATCCCTTTCGTCCTTCTTGTCTAATTTTTGAACAAAATAACACACCACTTCGATCGCGATCCGTGCCTTGAAGAAAATTCCTCCACTGTTCACAAGGACACGAGGTCTTACGGTCTAATAACCTTTTAAGATTGAGAGGCTTTTAACGCGAGTAAGACAAAATTGGAGGGCAGCTTATTTGTCGTTTGAGCGAAGAACTTTTCGAAATCGTACTCATGTCGTTATTGTAATTGGGTACCGTAATTAGTCATGGAATATAATTGGTCATGTTTTACTTCGTCTAGCCCTGGATTTGTAATTGGCATTTTATAGCTGCTGAAAAATGTTGTGAAATTCTCAGCTCCTTAGCGAATCTCGAGTATGTAGGTAGTCGCCCTAAAGGGCTGAGCGATTGTCTCTTCGAGTTAAATAGTTCCAGACAATTAAGTAGCTGGGCCAAACTTGACGTCATTTAGTTCGCCTCATTTATAAAACATGCACAGAACATTCGGAAATGCGTCAAGTCCATTCATCTCTCCAAAACTCAACGTCAGCTATGTGGTTCGAGTGAGTTCAGCCAGCTCTTTGGCTAAATTAGATACATGAAAAAAGAGAATCTCATTTGAATGGGTAGTCAAGCAACTCGTTGTCGAATTACTTACAAGATTCGAGGAACTGTTCTAGAACTTGAAGGCATAAAATAGCCGGAATAGTACTTCAGAGGGCAAATCGCCAGATATGCACTTAAACAATCCGCGATTAGTTAACCCTTAGACTACGACTTTTTTAGAATCGAGTTATAAATGTGTTCTGCGTTGCAATTATCCCTCCCAGCAACAGGCAACCAGCTATAGAAATTTGGCTGATGTACGTTGGGTGTGACCTGGGATTTGATCTAGGGACCATGCGCGCGGTAGCGGCCCGTCTTGTCATAACACCATTTCCGCTCGGATGATTTTTTTGTTCAATAAATTGGCAGCACACATTATTTTTGTACGAGTTTCTTTCTTTGACATCGCGCAGTATCTACCTCGCCGACGCGTTTTTAACTGTAGTGGCATATGGTCCCCAACGTTGATGATCCTCCTGAAATTTTTTGGTGGCCTCTCCCATGCCGGGCTTGCGCCTGTTAGCCGTCCTTTCCCTCCCCTGCGCAATCATTTGCTGAGCAAGGAACAAGGAATTTGATCAGCTTCGTTTTTTCTCGTGATGATTTCCTATATAATATCCATGCGTTTACAACCGCCACCTGTAGTATTTTATAGTACACCTTACCACCATTTTTCGTTCGCCAAGCTTTTCTGAAAACTTGGGAACATAGTAGGAATTAGGAAGCCTCTATATGTGCACAGTTCAGCCATCAAATGAGCGCTCCTGCCTCAATATTCCCTGGAACTGTGGTAGTGTCTTTGACTACGAAGTGGGACACATGTGTACCACCAGTAGTCAAAGATTAACTTACGCAGGATGACTCGCTTTAGCTGACGACTAATTGTCATAGTAGGAATTAGAAAGCTTCTATATGTGCACAAGTTCAGCCATCAAATGAGCCGCTCCTGCCTCAATATTCCCTGGAACTGTGGTAGTGTCTTTGACTACGAAGTGGGACACATGTGTCCCACCAGTAGTCAAAGGGTTAATTGGGATAGTCCTTCATGTGAACATGGCAGCAGGGTCCAACAATTCGTGCCTCTCCCGCGCTTGAAAAGTGCACGACAAGAGTGACAGTGTCAGATACCTCTGAGAGATGAAGTGCTCTTTCACGATGACTAAAAGCCGCCTTCCGGGACCTGGTGCCAAAAACCAGCCCTTCCCTGAGTGAAAAAGGAGTTCTCAAGCACAGGAGTCCAAACGTGCGAGGCAACGGCGCTAAGCCTTGCCTTGTGTGCTGCCGTGCTGCCATCCTTATCAATCGCGGCATACGTGGCGTCTGCGCCCTCTCGCGTAGACGTGCTCTCTCGCGTTTTCCCTCTCCTCGCAGCGCTATCTCTCTCTTTCTCTTTCTCTCGTTCATAGCAAGAGCGACCTTTAAAAGGGAAATTTCAGTGTTTTCTATGGTGATTTTTCGTTTTCTCCTGAAAAACATTCCTCATTGCACTACTTGTCCAGTTTCGAACGAAGTAACTCATAATTCGATCCCGACCTGTGTCTTTAAGTTCAGAATCAGGGGAGATTTCGAATTCTTCTCGTGCTATGCGATGACCCGCGAGACAAAACGGGTGATATACGTGAACTGTTTGCTTCAATCGTCAATATGATTCCTCTGTATTCTGAAAGGGAGACCTCACAATTAAGTCACTGGAGTGAAGCCCAGGCGGGGGGAGGAGGAACAACCCGTAACACCGCGTCAGATTCACACAAACACTCAGTTTCAGGACTTAGCCTCAGAAGAGAAGGACTCCTAGGTGCAATTGAAGCAATTCCCATTCCCTTAAGGACTCGTTCCTCTTCGTTAGACTTACTTAGTCCATGTCTCCTTCCTACTGACTGGGCCCTGACGCACATTGCTCCATGAGTTGTAATCAGTGACAACTGCTAGAATAAAACTGCAACCGGCTGATCATTTCATGGCAAAACAATCAACGTTTTGTAGAGGCCGTCGTCACTTGTGGTGTGGTCTGGACTCGACACGCTTCAAGTTTTCTGAAACAGGGGTATTTTGGTGGCATCGATTTTGAAATTGAGCCTCACCAGCCAGTTGGTCGGGGAGGCAAAATTACACCGGAGTTCATAAAAAATACGAGCTGATATTCTCTGCCCGTCGTCACACAATAGAGGGCAATTACGGAGCTTTTGTTAAGAACGAGCGAAAGCGAGAGAAAAATGCAGGCGAACTGACAAAGCAATTCGTCACTAATTGTACGGAAGTTGGCCATTGCAAAGCAATCTGGCACTTGCCCTTCTCACTCCTATTCAAGTATAAAACGAAAATCAGCGCTACCCGCTGTGACAGCGCAACTTTCGTCAACGTCTTGCCATACCGACCACTAAACCAGTAGGGGTAACGGAACTTTGTTCAGGATTTACCGTTGGAGGCCAGAGAAAGAAGAGCCATGCGCCGTGTGGCTGTAAGAGCCAGCATAAAGTATTCGTCTGGCCGGGTCAGCAGAAAATTGTATTTTTGTGATTTTGAGGCAAAGCGTCCGTTTTTTCTGGCCGAAAGGTCAGGTACACGGTGGATTCTTTTGAAATTCTCAATCAAATTCAAGTGAATTCTTAGTAAATCCAGAGAGCTCTCTGCGCAAAAATAAGAAGAACCTTGTTACCCAACAGTCGTTATACGTAATAGCCCACTTTTACTCAAGTGGTATAATACCCCCAATTGGGTTTATACCGTAAGACCTTCCAGCCCTGAATTATTCCCAGTGGAGAAAAAAATTCTATCCATCGTCTATTATTTATGAGCTTATAAATAACATGAACGAAATTAGGAATCTAGAAATTCATCGAATCGAAATTAGGAATCACGAAATTAGAAACCTTAACCCTAACTGGTTTTACGCTCAAGTCCCACAGTTTAGACAAGGCAGCCCCTTGGGTTTCTGCGGTGCGCCACGTGATTTTACCCCTCCCCAAACTAATTTCATAGAAACAAACAGGGGCTGTGTGAACATTACCACAGTTGGGGCGTTCCCACGTAATTCTCGGCGTTTCTTAGCCGACGGTCGATGACGTCAGTCCTCTTGGTAAATGTTCCCGAGCGATGCAGTTTTGGGAAGAATCCCGCGGTACTGCTGCACCGCCAGCCCAGTCCGAATTCTTTGGTTTGGTGACCGCCTTTTCGGTTTACGGACTACTTGATTTTTCCTCAATGGTCCTGCCGCGATGGCTAGAGCACAGACGATTAGAGAACGGGTGAATGCCCTAGGACTAAGCCTTGGAGAGGAGAGGGACCCACGAGAGAACGCAGAGGTTTAAAGGGCTGAGTTCAAGTAGTCCGTATGCTGCAGTGCCTGCTAGGTGAGGGTTCACTTAGAAACAGAAATAAACCCTAATTACGGCAAATGTCATTTCATGTCTCTCAAGCGCAGCACGTGACAGCCGTGAACTTCCCTGAACTTCAGCATTAACAACATTTTACTTCTAAAGCGGCTCACTGAGAGGCAAAAGTGATCACCTAAACGCGCCTAAAGAAAAATGAACTGTTTTCTCTCGTCGTCCAATGGCTCGCATTAAATCAAATTTCGAATTCACAATCCATAAGAATAATAAGAAATAAAGCTCTGGGCAGATACGAAGTTATACGACGAGGTTTTATTTTAAGTGATGTACTATATTAGAAAGAAATTTTCTTAGGAAGAGCACGGTTAAAACTTAGGTTGAATTACAGTATATTTTTGGAGATTCAAATGTTCCAAATGCTAGCAATAAGAAACTCCAGTCTACATTAGATTATGTTACTGTTCCTTCTGATTCAAATTTTAGGAACAGTTGAAATTAACACGATATTACATAGGAGTTGACGCTTACGACGATTACGCGCATGAAATCGGTATAATTACGAGAGAAAATTTATTAACACATTTCAATCGGAACAAGAAAACAAGTAATTAAATTAATATACATGCGTTAATGAAGTCTTAACATAATCAAGCAAACGAAAGCAGTAAAGCACATGAATATTGAAAAAGAAACATGTACAGCATAGGAGCCGATGGGAATTTTCGTTTAATCTGACAACGAATTGTTGTCACCGGCCGCTAGTTCAATGTCGTCGAGGCCCATCGAGATGTTCTGGATCGCTTCAGAGAACGACTTGGCTTGTGCGTCGAAAACCTTCTCCGCTTTGTGGTACTAGAAGCAAAACGGGGGGAGATGATGACCATATATTAGCATCATAACATTGCCAATCAATCAGATGCTTTAACACGTTGACGACAGCCCCTTATGCGTGTACCTTGGCAACTTTTTGTTTATTTTTTTTCACAATCGTCATAACTTCTTCAATAATTCCACTACTGGTAATTGACTCACAGTTTTTCGGATAAGATGACGCATGCACACAGTTTTGAAATATGAAAAAGGCCAAATAAACCATAAAAAACTAGCCAGAATCGGGTAAAATTCTGACGCGCATGCGCGTCATGCTGTCGTCAACGTGTTAAAGTGTGCTTAATTAACACGCACAATAACCGGACTTACACTACACTTACTGTTTACTGTGTTTGGCCTACGACCTGAGCATGGCTAACTAAATGCAAACGCGACCTGTTTTTTCTCTTCTTAGTTAACCGTTTTCAATTCCCAGGTGGATAGTGGCTCTGTCCCGATCTACCTATTCAACTTCATTACGAAAATGGTAAAATATGCTAGAGGCTACATTTTCGGAAGTCGCTAACTATCTTATATTACGGATTATTCCTTTCGTCGTAATTCCGAAAATAGTTCTAGCTGGATCATTCATCACATTCATTCGAGGTCAGAAATCCGAGAAGAAAGTGAATCAAATGCTGAACTTCATAGTTAGAAAGCGCATGGGCATTCATGGACCCCGTGTAGATCATCTCAAGTACGACGTCAAGGCCAGAAGGTTTTCAATATAAACTAAGGGGAAAATTCACCAAGTAGAATGAATCACAAAACAACCGGGATTCTATATAATTTGAATTAAAGCAACAGCTCACGATAAACTACAAATACATCTAGTTTTGAGACAAAATGAAGCGAAATTGCTAGGTTTCGAAGTGACAACTACCTAAACTTCAAAAAAACAATGTAAAACTAGCCTTTTCCAATAAATCGAAAAATCGACTTCGGAGTTCCAAACAATATCTACGTGCAAGCTCTGTCTCCTCTGTTCTTTCGTTACGCAGTCGAACCATTTCACTGCGTAGCTGGACTGACTCATCCCGAATTGTAGGAGCAACTTTCCGCAAATTGTCCATGATACTAAAAGGAATGTAAGAGAATAACGAGGACCACGAGCTATTGTGATGAAAAGAGAGACCATTTCAATCTTACACTTACTCTATGAGTTCCTCCTTCTTCATCCTCAAGTCTTGCAGCCGTGTACTAAACACTTCCAAAGCACGTCTGTGACTTTTCTCTTCCTCCTCACCCAACTTCACCAATCTCTATGAGTAAAACTGTCAATGTATAGATTGAGCTTAGGCAGAGCTCAGACTTTGCAAATCGCTTGATTCGCGAAGTCTGACATTAGCCTTCAAGGGGATTTCTAAGTCTTCTGTTAGATCGGCAGTTTCATAGAAACCATGCCTTCATGGCACACAACGAACAGAGAAACATACATTTAATGCCTCCTCCCTTTGTGTCTTATATTTGCTAGCTTCGGCAACCTGTGCCTCAGAATTGATACGTTCATGGTGCAGTAGGTTAAGTTGAACCTGAAATGCGAATTCCAAAGTATGAAGCTACAACGGAAACTTGCTGCATCATCAACGCAAGACGCAGCAGTAAAATAAAAGAGCCGTATAAAAAAATTTCAGGGCGATGAATAGCTCGACTCGTCAGGCAACTGTTGAATTGAGCATCCAAAGTGGAAGACAGATTCTTTTGTTCATTCAACAAGCACTGTTTCTCACCTGGGCGTCGCGAAGACGTTCAAGCTCTTTCAGACGCTCGCCAAGCAGCTTGGACACCTGTTCGATCACTGACACACTCTCATTATTGTTATGAATTCGCTGTCTGAAATTGGTATGGGAGCACTTTCACAGGGAGAAGACTGTAACCTCAGACCTTTCAGCATCACAGCTTTCCTGAAGACGCCTGATAAGGGATCGCTGTTCGTCGACATCATTACGAACTCGAACAGGAGATTTCACGACCCCCTTTGAAAGATGCTGAATCTCGTTCTCGAGTGCCTCTATTTCCGCGAGAGTTTTGACCTGATACAACAGTGAAATCGTTAGGATTACTATAATGAAATGCAATTATATGATGACGTACGATTACTTCCTTCCCGTCTTCGATCGCCTTTATGATTCCATCCCTTCTACACTCAGTCGCTTGAGTCTCTTTCATCAATTCAGTGAGGATAGTGTTCTTCTTGCCACTCTCGGCCAGGAGCTGAATCCAAATCTTTCTCATATAGAATGGAATAGAATGAAATGCGCAAAAATTACCCCGTTCTCTTTTCTTTTGCGACTTTCACGGTCACTTCGTAGAGTATTTTTCCTCTCCTCTGCTATGCGAACCTTGAAAAGATTATATGCTAAACTAGTCTTTGAAAAAAATAGAACAGCTCACTTTTTCTAGACCCTCTTCTATAGCTATCCTAGCATGATCGTACTCGCTGCTAGTCTTTTCAAACACTTGTGCTGCTACCTGAAAAAAAAACATGCAAAAATGAACAAAGGATGCTGAATCAGCAAAATCCATGATGTGAATCTTATTAAATATAGTCCAATTTCATGTATAAGAGCACTCCATCGTAGTAGGAATGATGCTGAAGTCAACTTAATCTTTACTTAGTTGCACTTCAAAATATTGTTTAAATCCTGTACTACTGCTCTAGGATTGATAATATGAGCGAAGTCTTCGACGGTGCACGTATCAATAAAAGAAACTTTCAACGTCAACTGCTGAGGATTTTGGGATTACGAAGTTGAACAAAAGTCGGCACTATTTACCCTTTACTGCCCCACTCCTCAAGAACTGAGCCGGATTTTGATCGAAATTCGTCCATGACTGTGGATTTTGCTAGAAACTTGTTTCGGGGGTAATTTCGACCCGTAGAACACGAATATCACACCGGTTTAGCGCGAAAACGCTTGGCGCCCGCGCCACAGGCGCCGGCGCTATCACAACAGTTTTGCGCGGGCGCTCGTAGCGCAGGCTACAGGCTCACTCGCAACGAACTAATGTGATATTCATGTTCTACGGGTCAAAGTACCTCTGAAGACAAGTTTCCAGCGAATTTGGTGATCCGAGATGTTCTGGCGCCTTTATTAGTGTTCTACAAGTTTCTAGCCAAATCCACAGTCATGGACAAATTTCGATAAAAACCCGGCTCAGTTCTCAAGTAGTGGGGCAGTAAAAGGTAAATAGTGCGTAAAAGTCTACAAGATTTCAAGATTGAACACCTCCCCTTCGCCTAATCCTCAACTGAAAATAACTGTGAAAACGCACCCGATAGAAGTTTGTATAATCTGCTATCAGCGAGAATAGTTTCCGAGTCCTTTTCGGGTGTGGATTGATGAGGTCGCACATAGTCAAGTCCGAGTTGACATCACCGAAATCCATAACAAAACATCGCCTGCAACAGATAATTTTGTTACCTGCTAAGCATTTATTACCGAATTGTCGCATAGGAAACACTAAATTGTGCACCAAAAAATTCAGCAAAATCAGCCTTGAAACAAATTCACACTGATATGATGATTAAACTTCAATTCTAAAGTTCAAAAACGCTATTGGAATGCCTTTCCGCTTGGTTGTGGTTTACTCATGCATAGCTGAAACCACCTAAATTTTGGGGATTTGTGTAACTTGGTATTCGATAATTGAAACCACTTCAAAAAGGTATTAGTTACAAGAACTTGCACCAAAGTAATAGTTTAAGAGTTGGCTCATGACACCACTGTGCATATTTTCTCAGCTTGAATATGTATCTTCCAATAGGACGACTCCAATTCTCTATCATAAAGCATCTATCATAAAAGCAATACATACGATTAAGAAGTAAGAGATTAACAAAGAATTACATGGTAGTAAACAGAAGGAGGAGCGGCTCGCTTTTCTGATGCATATCTATCATATCAGGAGTGAACTGGCACTCGAATGGTAGCTCAGATAAAGACTTCTCAGGTACACCAAGAACTTCCGTACAGAATGCGCGATAGACAGTCTGCACACGGTCAGCCTGTAAAGAAGACTTCGACTAACGATAGATAAAATAGAGTTAAAAAAGAAGAAGGCCATTCTGATTCCTAGCGAGTATGATTAAACTGAAGTGTATTTCTCCTGGAATATCGGCTTTTAGACCCTGTTGTGTTCATCTAGATGAGTAAATTGAGGAGCCTCCTTAGTGGATAAGAAATGGTATGGTGTGTAAATACAAATATGACTGTTTGTACTTCTACTCGAAATGTTAAAAGTAGCGACTACGACTGTACCATGTCTGATAACTACATAAACGGAAAAGAGCACAGTGAAACATTGGAAATCGGCGGAAAAGCCCCAGTACCAGGAAATAGCGCCATTTATAGGTGGATTCGGGTGAGGACATGTTTTCTGAGGCTTCTCCGAAACTTGCACCTTGAATTACTTCATCGTCCCAGTTCGCATTGGCCGAAGGTGGAGGTGAGAGAGAGGAAAGATAGTGGTACATTCAGGAAAATTGAAACTTTGTCTAGACACATTGCTCGAAACATCAAAATAAATGAAAAAAGCATTGAATAACCTTAGGCGTAAAAGTATAATAAAAAATTGTAGCACATCAAAAACTCACTGAAGGATGAACGATATCCTCAACGCTGATGCCCACTTTTAACCAAGATAAAGCTTCGACAATAGCCCTCGAATCAAGTACGAGGGTAGACATACCTAAAGATCAAAATAAATTTCTACAGAGTCAATGTAATGTATACAAGATAATCAAAAATAAAACTGGATGGAGTGCTTTGCATTCGTTCATTTTACAAACAGGGGATCGTGGACAAAAGAGGAAAGCCACAGCTACGAAACAGATGCACTCAGAAACAAAACTTCTAAATAAGGCCACCTCAAAGCACTAAAACATGAATAAAGCCTTTCTAAAATGAACATTCGCGCCATTACTCTGAGAGCAGATTGGTGTTGCGGTTGCGTCGCGGCCATCGCTTTGGCGCACGTTTTTTGAGGTGCTCTGCGTGGCGATGCCACCTCTCATCCATGATGGTGGCGTCAGGGTTTACTCAAAGCTTATTTCATTAGCACTAGAGGTTTTCAAGCGACGATTCTCTTAGTAACAGAATAGGGACACGACCTCGTCCTGAAATTCTTGGTTTCATTGGAAATAGTGCCTCCGACACGTATACCATTCAGAGACGCTGTCACCGGGTTATACACAGTGAATAGCCTGTTGCAAACAATGAAAAGCTTCCATGAACGGCAATAAATATCCAACCATTTTCGGTCACTGGGTTCACCTACTCATCTACAGAGGCCTCAAAATTATGGGCGCCTATACACAGCAATATGGTTCGAATTTTTGAACGGGGAATGCTGAGTGAATCTTAATATCCATTAGTTACCTTACACCATTACAACAATGTGGGGACAACCAGATTTCAAAATGGTCTCCACTGCGACGGATGCAAGCTCGAAGTTGCTTCTTCAGCTTCGCGCACGTTGCACGCAGGAATTCCTCGTCTATTTCTTCTCAGGCTTCCTTCAAGTGCTGCTTTCAGTGACTCAAAACTGTGACGGCGAACTCGACACTTTGACTCAACGACCAGTTAAGTAAGTGAGGTGGGTGCGGACCTGATGGGAGTGATGACCATTTCTCGGTGCTATCCAAGACAGACAGCTGAAACCAGTATAACTCTGGATGAACTTATTTCTGTGGGCTAGAGCAGTTCCCTGCTACAAGCATCTCCGGTTATTTCCATGGTGGGATTAGGGCTGAGCCCTTGCTACGCTTACCTCAAGCGTCCCTTTTTGTTGGTGTTCATACCGAACTTGACGAAAAACTAAGGGCTCTCACCACTGGACGTGGACATCCTTTGTACCCTTACCGAGCCGAGTTCGGTGATCTGCAAAGCAATCTTTCCTCGTGAAGTAGCACTCTCGGCATTTCTGGCTGGAATGCAATCGTTCTGGCTATTGTGGATCCGCTCAGCTGTAAAAATGTTTCCTTCAGAAAAAGGATGGAGGTGTGCGCGTCTTCACTGAAAGGGGCAAGCAACCCCTTCTACATCTTCGACCTTCGTTTGCTTGTTGTTCTCAGAGATGAGATACCACTGTTGCATACGATAGCAGCGGCTTTGAAGTTCTTCATTGACCATCTGCCTCATCAACGACTTGATTTACCCAGCTCCTTTGGGTCAGAGTGTCGTGGGTCGCGATCAATTCGAAAAAGTAATATTTCAGTCACCCTTTCTGCCGAACTGTTGACTTTCCTCCCTCTTGAAGCCTATGCATGATGAGCATGTTTCCTAGTATCGTATGATAATCTTCCGTATTGCCCTTGTGGAAACTACAAAATATTTGTCGTTGTCCTTTGTTGGTAGACCTGCCTCGTGCATGCGAATGATCGCAGGTCGCACTGAAAGACCCTTGGCCATACTAAAGGAAGTAGGGGTTTCACCCCACCTAAGGAACAGATTTCAAAACACCTTCCTATAGAACTAACCATCATCAAATGAGGTGAAATATGTAGTCGAGTACTTTTGCTGAATTTTTTTAAATTTCGGCGCCTATAATTAAGACACAGTGTGTATCTAGCTTCCATTCGACTTCCCATAAAATTTGGCATTATGTGTACTGAATCTAATGATTTTTCAGCCACGACCAAGAGACAATACAGACCGGACTGTTGCATTGAGTAACATACTGCATTCAACGGATTTGACTGATGGTATTGAGGAAATCAGATGATAAAGCAGTAATTTCTCATAGCTCGTCAATACCAATAAACATCCATCATTTTTCTAGAACTAACAAAGTCTAGCAGCCGAATGAGCTTTGGATAACTAATACAATTACTTGGGCCTGCTTATTATCAGCGCTCAGCGTATACATCTACCATGCTTTGGATGATGGGATACTCATAGTTGCACAGACGCTGACCATTCAAGGAGCCCGGACAAATTAGCGGTCGAATGGGTCACGACTACATCGCAAAAAAATGAGATGTTTTCTTATCCCATCTGGATAAGAACTTCAGTGACATTTGCCTTGTAACGCTCCTTATCAGCCCCTATCAGCCGTTATCACTTTCTGGTCCCCATCAAATATGTTCCCGTCCCACCCCTATATCATATCTGCAAAACAACGCCTCAATGCTGCTGGGCCTTGCGCTGTCAATTCGTGACATTTTCCTTCCAACGCTTCTTATCAGCCCCTATCAGCTGTTATCACTTTCTGGTCCCCATCAAATATGTTCCCGTCCCACCCCCTATATCATATCTGCAAAACAACGCCTCACTGCCACTGGGTCGCGCGCCATGCATTTCGTGACTTTGCGTTCTAACGCCCCTTATCAGATCTTATCAGTTGTTATCACTTTCTGTACCCCACCAAATATGTTCCCGTCCCACCCCCTATATCATATCCTGAAACCAACTCCAGGTGACTGCTGGTATGAATTTCGTGGCAAACAGACGCACACCACACACGGACATACACACGCACAGACATGCTTAGCGAACTATATATAGTAGGATCAAGGGTGTTCAACCCAACTTATCAAAGCACTCTAGACAGTGGGTTTGGTAGGACCTCTCAACTAAGTTTGGAAGTTTAGAGCCGTGTAATGTTCAAAACGTGGACTCCGTTGTCGTGGAGCAGGCTTACTTTGTTGAATTTCAAGTGCATTGGTTGGATTTTCTGACCAACTCCAGACATTTATTACAGGAGACCTGGTCTGTTATAAGGCCAAAGTTGGGCAGAAGTTCTCACTGGCTAATTGATGGTTGCCTCCCTTGTGTGGATCAAAACGTTTTACTGTTGACAGTTTTTTCCTTTTTAATGGTACGGTCACTGGTGCTTAGCATGGAACAACCACTTCTGATTAGCAAGCGGCAGCGTTGTTCATCCACCGAAAAGGATAAAAGTTTTGGCCGAACTCGCTTTGCTCTCTTGTGATTACTGGTGTCGCGAAAGACGAAGACCGCGTCAACAGAACCATGGGATGCGCCTGATGCCCGCGAGCATCTGCCGATATGACCCTACAGTGATCTCTCCGTGATCGTGCGGGAACATACGTGCCGTTAACAACAGGACCATCACGGCCTTGCCTGATGTTCTTTCCTCGTTGATATTCTCCCCTTCGCCTACGTTGCACAATCGGTTCTATTTTTCAAACAACCTTGACAAGCGCGCAGATCAAACGACGCGTTGATCCTCCCAGCGTAGCGATACACAGCGAAATCGCCTAGAATATTCCATGTCCTTTTTTAGGATTAATTGCGTATTGCTAAGAAGGTTCCTTTTTAATGGTGATTCCGCTTTTATTAAGTGTCGCTTTGTGAAGAGCGAGCACCATATTGTTTTGTTTTTAATAAATTTTTTGATTGCTACTGTTTCTCGACCACATTGTGCTGACCTCTCTAATATTTCATGGCTCTACTTTTCTTTGGAAGACTCGCAGGGCCTTAGCCCTTATAACTGTTTATTTGAGAGCTGCTTTAGTTCGAATCTTTGTGGTCGAGCGGCAGGTAGATGGAAGCGACCCGACGTGAATAATTGACTAACAGTTTTATCTTAATTCATATTAGTTAGTTAAGTGCAGTGTAATCTGTTTGAGTGGAGTAATAAATTTTGTTAGTTCCTGGTGTTCTCAACAATATGGTGTAAGCCTATTGTTTTACATTTGTTTTTGTTATGGTTTAATGTCGCTTATGCAAGTAAGCAGAGCCTAAATTAAGAGTTGGTCAACTCAAAAGTGTATTCAGCGGCTTTGGTTGCAAGACTTATCAAGATCGACTAAGGTCAATATGCCACAAGAACGCTATGAGATGAAAGGCAGAAATAATTGAGGTGGGACAGTTTCTGAGCAGGGCTTTTGCAGTTTAAATGAAGTCAACACCAGGAACACATGCAGAACGATCACAAATGCAAGCGAGATTCGATTTCTCGGGAGCAATTTTTTCAATTGGTATGCAGAGGTTTGTCTGCTTCTGTGGCTCTTCTGTGGCTCTTTCTTTTTTCTTCTTATCTTGGTTTTGCTACACTTCCAACTGAGTGTGAAGAAATGACAACGGAACCGATTCGAGATGAAATCGTTGGAAGGATCTCAAGCACTTCAGAGCTCAAGTAAGCTACCAACGGCGGAAACTTTCCGGACAGCCCAACGCTATGAGATGAAAGGCAGAAATAATTGAGGTGGGACAGTTTCTGAGCAGGGCTTTTGCAGTTTAAATGAAGTCAACACCAGGAACACATGCAGAACGATCACAAATGCAAGCGAGATTGGATTTCTCGGAAGCAATTTTTTCAATTGGTATGCAGAGGTTTGTCTGCTTCTGTGGCTCTTCTGTGGCTCTTTCTTTTTTCTT
>MU870464.1:17638-29779 GCA_036418205.1 Ostertagia ostertagi | reverse complement strand
CTTTAACCGAAATACAGGGTAAGCTGTTGACGCAGACAAGTCACTCACTATCAGCTGTGATCGTTGTTGGACCACACTATTTTCGTTTTTTCAAGGTCCGTATTTGCAGACGACTACGCCACCTTGGACGACATGACCGGCACGTCATCGTCATCGTCACGTGGAGGCCAGTGCACAGTACCTCTTCTGGCTGAGTCCACAGAGCATGGCGAAAGTATGCGGCCGAACGAGTCATCCAGTTGAACTGAACGTCCATACTCACCCTAATCGCTTCCACTTACCTGCATGCCAGCATGTCCATTCCAGATTCGCACTGTATGTCCTCTGTTTTTGTTTCGCCAACGATTTTCCTCATTAGTTTTTTCTTTGTCTCTCATTACCCCCTTTCTCCAGTCCGATTTCAGACATGATTTTCAGATTTCTATGGTTACGATACAACCTATAGGGCCAGGCCCCTCAACCTAGTTTCCTAATTATTTCCTAGTTCCTCAGAAGGCGATCCAAGAAATCTTTCTTTTCAGGATTTTTTATATTGGATCTTTTGTTGTTAATGCTTTCAAAGGTTATAATTTGATTATCACGGTCATCCAGGCTCCTGGATATCAAGCAATTCGCTTGACGTGGTGGTGGTAATAGCTTTGGTTGTGGCTGGAGGAGGCTGGCTTACATGCATGTTAGTTGTTTGTGGCTTTAATTTGTGAAAGGGAGAGGCGAATGCTGAAGAGGACGCAAGAACAAAGGTCAAAAAAGTTTCGGCATCGATTCTTCCTAGTCTAAATTTGCCATAGAACTGCGGAAGGCGGTATGACATTGTTCCGACATGGCTTTTCAAGAATCAAGGGGGAACATCTGGTCAGTCCCCGTCCGGCGGCTTACACACAGGTAAACGCTTGGCCTCAACTGAAGCCTATCCGGGACGGAATAACGAGGGGTGGCATGTTGTGCTGGTGTAGGTTTATGCCTTTCTTGTGCGTATTCGCAGCTGAAAACTCGGTTACCAGAGTAATGGATGTGGGACGAGACGTAGCGAAACCAAGCCTTTTGGCGCTTCGGCCTGGGACCCCCCCCGTCTTATGGCTGAATGTGTTGGGGAGGGGATGGAAGTCCCCGACGGTGGACGGACCACTTCAACTCGGTCCTTAGAACCGCCACAATTTGGTGCCTACCTCAGAACTAAGCCTTAAAGAGAGGACGGGTCCGTCCCCTCTCCAAGGCTTAGTCCTGGGTGAGCAAACCAGCCCTTCTGGCGGAGCTGCTGGACCAGCTGCACCACTTGCGTCAGTACTCTCCTATCGTACCAACCGAGTTGAAGTAAACCGTCGACCGTTGGGGACCCCATCCCCTCCCCAACATTCAGCATACGGTCCCAGCCGAAACGCCAAAAGGGCTGGTTTGCTTACGTCGGGAAGAGTGGCCTACTCGTAGGACTCTAAGTCCAGTCATCCAAAATACTGAGATGGCCGCACTCGCGTCGGTATTTCACAAGTGCAAGGAATTCTAAGAAGTCCACTTATCATCACCTTTGCATTCCGGTGACCAGGGTGCCGTGTCCACTGAGACTGCACGACATAATTGACGACGGCTTCCACCAAAGGTAGCAGTTCCCTACCAACAAAGATGAGCCTGTTGCAGCTGTATTAAAGTCGATCGTCACGAGTTACGGCTGTCATTCATTCACTATCAACTATCCCTATGAACTATTATTTATCAGAATTACTGAAGGGTCGCCGTCATTTGTATTGTAGAGTCTGCAGTGCAGCTTTCCTACCTGCCGGACACAAAGGTATCCATCTCCAAAGGAATCGCACAAATGCCTGCCCGAGAAATTATTTCGGTGCCGTTGAGGGGTACAATTCATCATTGTCATTGTCATGTAGCTGTTGTGGCTTACTGTCAGAAAGTTGAGCTGATCTTCATGGTGATGCTTGCTAGCATTTGCATAGCTCCTCTATTAGCGCTCAATGTCCTTTTTCTTAGATAGTTCATTGCAAGATTGTTTAGCAGTACTTTGTTACGCTATTCACGCCCGCCAACCGCCGGTCGTTTAAGCGCACGTGTGGAGGCAGCCCAGTCGCAGTAGGCATCATATAGCGTCATGAACTGCGCTTGATATGGGTTTTCTTTGAGGCCATAAGAGTCCACAATTACGGCGGGCCTGAAAGAGGGTTTACGTATGTGCTTCAATTGGGCCCTTCTTTGAAATAGCGCTGATTTCTTCCGGAGCTATCGGGACCTGCACCTTGGCATTCGTCTCGTGCTACACGGGAAGATGGAATGTCTATTGTGGAATGGTCAGGTCCAAGTAAATATGTCCTCACATGCAAAGTCCCAGTCAAATCGGAGTTTTTACGCCATTCTGATGAGATTAGGACCTCCATGGGTTTGCCCCACAGGTTTGCCAGATCTACGACACTTCATGGGTTTCCCTACAAACTGGGTCCTATCCACGGTCAACCGTCGCGTCCAAAATTCTACAATCCCCCCCCCCCCTCCTCTCGTTCGAATAGTTATCCACGGACGGCTGACCTTGTCTCAACAATTATTAGTGGCTGCATGGCTGTTATATGTGTGACTTCACGTTTTACGTTTTGATAGCGTTTTTGTTGTTTAGCACGAGATTTTGGTGGTGACGGTTGCATGCTGTACGTTCATAGTGTTGTGTGGTTCATCGACTGGATGACCGGTTCAGTATGTCATCGCACCGTTCACCGTTGACCTTATCCATTATTTTCTCGTTTCTCTCTGATATCCCACTCGTCTCAGTAGGATTCCTCTAACAAACGCACTCAACGTAGAGTTGTGAACATTTCGTCATAAGCTAAGAAATTTTGGGACTACAAAAATTGCCGCTACCTCAATGTATGAGGCACACCCTAGGACTAAGCACCGAACAAGGGCAGGAACTCCGGAGAAAATGAAAATTGCGCGTGCTCCCGTAGTATTCCCCGTCCGATGCTTTACTTCGTTCATAACAAAAATGATATTTTTGACGCGATTTTAGACACGTTATAGCCGCAGTGCCCCCTTGTCTTGTGATAGCGCCCAAAAAATTTTGGTTTCAATATGGGAAGGCTCTAAGAACTAGAAGGGACCGATCTGTTGGTCGTCACAGCTTAATTAGGAGTTGGAAGCAGTCGGTAGGGGCAAGGGTTAGTCCAACTAAACAGCGATGGAGGAGCTCCCAATGTTTGGCTCTTTTCGCAATTGGCTATCGTTTAGCGATGCCTCGATGTCACACCACTTAGGGCGGCGATTATGGCAGTGAGCAACCGAGCTATAAGGCACTAATCCGGGCCTGGGCTCTGCATTTGTATCTTCCCCTTAACCTGACGCGTTATTATTGGCTAGCGCATTCAGAGCTTACCAAATGATAGGTAGGAGAAGTTGTTATCATCGCGGTTACTTACTCGGGGCTTATTTTGAGGGGCATCTGACAGCAAGCTCTACACATCGTCCCAGCAGTAAGGGAAATAACCACAGTGAGAGAAGTTAAGCAATAATTCTGGTAATGGGCATTTAATCTTGTCATTTTGTACGCCCTTTCAGCACAAAATGGGTCGTGAAAATGAATTTATAAGGTGCACCAGCTTACTACAAGCACTCACTGACGCTCCTATGGACTTTGACTTGCCCGCTACGTCAAAATTTGTGCGAAGGGGACCCACAGAGAAGAACAAACAGAAGGAATCACAGAACCCTGGAATCTAAAGTCTATCTTAATGAGGGAACAGGCTAAAACGACGAGACACCGCGCATCTAGGAGAAAACGAACAGGAGAGGGAACATAGCGACGAGCGAGACGCAGGCACCGACTGCGCCGCTGCATTCGATTAGAGCCGCCGTTAATCACAGGCCAAGGTCTTGTAGTGTGTAGCACGTCTCGCCGCACTTAGTCCAGGGAGAATGGATCATACTCCCTTGTATTAGGCAGCTCGATGAATCTCCAGTGTTGGAAGGGGGAAGGAAGGCGGGGATTGGGGAGATTAGTGTGGATGATGCTACAGTTCTTTTTCGCCTAAAGTATCAATCTTGCAGAGATTGAAAATTGTCGGGGGCGGGTACAAAGATTGTAAGCGATTGTGATGGCATCTCCCTGGAGCTTCTACCTGCCGAAATATGGCATTCCGTGGGAAGGCGACATTTGCGGGCAACCCCACCTTTGTTCGAGTAGACCCGCCGGGCGCTGTTCTATCCTGCTCAAGGTGCAGGTTACTGAGTCATCGTGGATGCGTGGAGCGGGCGTGGTGGCGTTGTTCTTTTAAGTGCACACAATCAATACCTATAAAAAGCGTGCTCCAAGGATTAGCTTCGGAGGTCAAGTGTATCTAGTATCGGGTTGTGCTGTTACAGATTTTCTCCCACTGTTTCACTCCATCTGTATTTATTAACTTTCATGTTTACCCCTTACTATTTTTATGTTAAATTTCAGCTGTGGACGAGTACGAAGTACCGTATGTGAACGGAGTGCGTAGTCCTGAAGCGCGTGTCAGGGAAAATGCAATCAATGCTCAACGTGCAGGAAATCACTACACATAACACATAGGCACTCTAGAATGTTCCCTTTTGTCACTAATCGATAATCGATCACTTTCTGCAATTCCCTTCTACACGCCTTATTATACGCTTTGTGAAAACGGGGACTCGTCTACTGCATATTCTCTTACTTTGTTTTCTTTTTTCCTCTTTTCCTTTCAACATCTTGTGAAGCTTTTAGTTTGTCATGCTAGACTTCTCCCTGATTGTACCTTTCATACAGCTAACTTCACTAGTCGCTCGAGCTTTTCTAAATCTCGACGTTTTCATGCTTGTGAATGATTTAAGATAGATACGATCTATTTATAACTAACTTTCAAATCTCCCGTGCCAGTCAGGTCCTTTTGATCGATTCCATTTAATCACCACAGCCCATACCATGGTCCTTTCCGCATTGTGAGATTAAGTTTTTAGTTAACATTTTATTAACTGCTGAGAGTAAAGTAGTGATAATTCCTACCAGTGATAGCAATTTATCAATATGCTTTGCTGCTATCATTGCTGATGCATGTTTATATGATTATTACTGTTACAATACGTGTACTGTACAATCTATTAGATGTTAATGTGAGATTATAAAACTTGATTTTACGTGATCATGTGGGAAGTATTGTAACGCATTTAAGGAATGTCACCAACGTTAGAATTTTTAGAAGAAATGCAAGTTATATGAGTTATGGGAAACCCTCTGGGCCACACTACCCGGCATTGGGTGTGTGTCAACAGAATCGTCCGCTATTGATCGTGGTCGCGACGTCGCAACTGCAGTGGACGAGTTTCTGTGAGCGTCATTTGAATTTGAATGTTACAGGGACGCCAAGCAGGCCTCGTATCTTTATTATTCAACTTCAATCAACTGCTCCAACCAGATGTGCGTCATATGGTGCGATCCCATTGGCATTGGAGCGCACAGGCCGTAATTATCACCCGGCCGGACAACTCGTCCGCGCAACACATTCTGTTCCGTTCCTCTTGCCTTGGCATCAGGCCAGCGAAGCTATCCGCTCTTTTTTCCGCTAAGTGGGACCACGCGGCGGCGCGGCACTCTGCTCGCCTGGCGCTCTCTCGAGCGAGATAGTGTAAACTCGAACATTCCAGCTTTTCACGCATGTCAAGTGACTGCCCTCACCCCCCCCCCCCTAGACTGCCTACACTCCCCCTGGCTCACGGATTTCCCGAAGTACGCAAAGATGCCAGGCGAGCAGACTGCCGCGCCGCCGCGTGCCCCCCCCCCCCTAAACTAAGTTAGCACTTTTTTTCATTTTTGAACGTCTGATTTCTTGAGACCCCGGTAATTGCAGGTCGCATCAATACCGGAAGTAGTAAGTTGGTCTGATCCGGAAGTTGTGCCCGGCCTGCACCGGATGGTGGCTAATTTGTGCGCTGTGCGCCTGCTCCATGCCAGTGGGATCGACCCTATATACTTGCCTTCCTCCATACGCTCAAATTCAAATTTCGCGCGTCATCCGAAACACTTGCCGCGTCGCGACGCCGCACAAGTTTCGCAGCGCAGGCTCCCGACGACACAAGCCGGATTTAACAGTCCGGTGAGTGACCGCTACCGTAATCCACGTTGGCGCTGGAGCGCGCAGCTACACTACTGATGTGCGCGCCAGCCAGTCACGTGTTACGGTTGCGGTCACTCACCGGGCTTTGTAATCCCACTAATCTCGACGACCGGACCGACGATTCTGTTGACCGCTCGCTCCGGAGATGTTAGGCGCTGGTGGGCCCCCCCCTTAACCACTTTTAAGTTTTTTTGGGGGGGGGGGGCACGCGGCGGCGCGGCAGTCTGCTCACCTGGGCTCTCTCGAGCGAGACAGTGTAAACTCGAACATTCCAGCTTTTCACGCATGTCAAGTGACTGCCCCCACCCCCCACCCCCCTAGACTGCCTACACTCCCCCTGGCCCACGGATTTTCCGAACATGCCAGGCGAGCAGACTGCCGCGCCGCCGCGTGCCCCCCCCAACTAAGTTAGCAAAGGCGCTTTTGTTGTTGTTTATTTTCCATGATTTTCATAAATACTGTAGAGGTAGGGGATAGCGCAACCACCTGATGCTATGTTCGGGATCAAATCCTAGGTAGAGTATCCTAAAGTCCACAGATAGCGTGGCACGAAGGTAAGTCTGCTTGAGTGCAATATTTTTTGTTGTAATGTTTGGTTTCAAGAATCAAAAACTTAGAAACCCATTGTTGAGCAACAAAGAAAAGCGAGGCCGTATGTAGAAGCCATTCTTCCTTCGTAGAATGAAATAAGATAGAAAATCTAGCGATATTCGGTAAATTGAGTATATCCTAAAATCTCGTAAGTGGATAACAACTACTTTCATCATCGCTCCTAACTGGATGGACGAAATTAGCGCTGCAAGGCCACACATTCGAATGTGGTGCGGAGATGTTGTATTTTTCAATTCTGGGTTTATAAAGACGATTCATCATTTAAGATGGCAGTCCGTAAACAGAGATGATGTTATTTCGTGTGAAAACAAAAGCTTGGTGCGAAGAGGATCACTGTTGAAAAAGAACGAAACCGGGCAGTATTAAAATTGGCCCTCATTTTTGAGTGATAATGCTAGGAGAGGAGACAGTGGTTGCTATGGAGAGAGAACAGGCGACAGACACATCACGCTTCGCTGACCGTTGCGTTGTGAATAACAGCAGTAACTGCACCCAGCTAACTGACAACACCCTACATATTGCTTGAAAAGAGGTCATTTGAAGATGCGGAACAGAGTCAAAATGCTATTTGAGGTGAAAGTTTAGAGAAGGAAAGGTGAGCTTTTACAACGCTTCCATACTCATTAGCTGATATTTAGATTGTATTCATGAAGCCAATGTCCTGTAATGAACAGCACTAATATTTTCTGAGTGGAATGCTTTCCTTCACTGGCTCTGGCTTAGATTATTTGTATGCATGTTTAGTGCGCTATATCCTATACAGTGATCTGGGAGAGTAGGCTAGTGCCAAAAATTCAGTGTTGTTATCCTGTCAGACAGCTCTGGTACCACTAGACCAATCTCGAAGGAATGTAAGGCCTGGTTGGCCTAGGCGAGATCCGATGCGAGTGTTGACCCCGGACCGTACCCATGTGAAGCCACTTGCCACTACATACCAATGCCCATATTTAGTACGATGCGGAAATCAAATACGTGTTTTTAATTGAAAAATGTTCAGAGACAGAGAGTAATGTCATCTCTACGCAGACGACCACTGTATTTCTGTTAATCATCGCCACTAGCGTAGGGTTACATGGACCTCTCATCCTTAGGAAATCAGCTCTGTTACATTCCTTTTTCGGTTTAAAAGAAACAAGTTCGCGATTTGGAACATTTCGGTTATTATGATTATTTGTTATTTCCTCCGCATTTCATTTCATTTTTTTCTTATTTCTGAACCGTTTTATAACCCTCCGAGAAAATTTTTTCGGGAAAAAGGTCATCAACTGAAAATGATGACAAATATAGCCATTCTATTTTTCCTGATGGCAATTTTAGGCTACTGAGTGATGTGTGGTATTCTACATGAACTATATTTACTGGATGGAACGTCATGTATCAATTGGTTCGATTTTCCATCCGCCGCATTATTAGCTATGGTCTTGGATCGTAGTGAAAATAAGTGGCTATAGTCGAACATTTGTTGTTGAGATGCACTCATTTGAAATAGCACCCAGACATCCTCACAGATCTACCATAATATTTTAATAGAATTTTTGCATTCTACTGGACTATTTTTTTGACCGTACTCGTCTTACCTCATTGGGAACCACCCTCATGATTGACCTCTGTAGCGTTGTCGCCTGTTTTATCAGCAACCAACAATCTAGCAGTAATTCTATAAGTGTTCAAGTACACAATGATTTCTGTGCCCAGAAAAGCTCACTGATGAATTTGTTCCGCAAGAGCTTTTTTGCCACTGGGGCGTTGCTCAGCACCTCCACATCCACCATGAACCTAGTCCAATCTTATCGTAACCCCTCGCTTTAATTGGCATGCTTCCTAACTGTCACTATTCGACTTCATGGCTTCTTTTCTGATGCCAAATAGCATGCCTCACATTTCTGCAGTACACATTCAAATTTTTTGCCTCTAAACTTTTAGTCTTCTCGATCGAACTATAAATAGTTTTCTGGGTGCTGTTCATCTCATACCATATAACGTTTTCTTGAAAAATATTTATTTTCAATCCTAGAACATGAAGTGGGATGTCATCATCGTCGTCAAATGTCAGTGTTACGCAGTGTTCCTTGTCAACCAAGAAAGACAACAGAACAGAAATTCAGCTACGGGTAAATCATCAAGGCATTGATAGCTGGACAAGTGCTCAGAAACAGTAAGACTAATGCAATGCCTTGACCACGATTTTTCAAATTTGCACGTAAAATTTCAGTCATGCATATGTTACAGGTTACTCATGTATCAACTAGAAAACGCGAATAAAGCAAACAGATGACACTGACTAAGTGTGGCCAAGTCTCGCAAAATCTTGCGTTGTCGTCGCTGAAATCAGAAACATGCGACATTGAGCAGGTTTCTATGAAGGAGGAATTCCTCCAGTTGTTTGGAATCAAGCAAGAAAAGACTTCGACAGAGATCGACTTTGTTGCAGGCCCTCTACGCTACTGGAATGTTTTCCATCGAAAGCCTGATATTCATAACATTTTGAGGACGATCTCTGAGCTAGCTGCTTGGTTCGTTGAAAGTGGCGCCGCTATAGCAATCATAAAGACAATTGTATTAATGTCAGACAATGTTGTATCTCATTAGATGAGCATGTTTTCAAATCAGCGACATTTTCGAAGCGTTCTCGATTCGCGTTATCACCTTTGACGATGATGCCTTTGCGCTTCCTCGTTGCTTACCTATCCTTCTAAAACAGGTTCTTTCTGTTATAGCGTTTCATCGCAACAAAGTGATTGTCCCCACGGAACGACAAAAAAGGCTGAAATCTGGGTTCGACACTGGATTGGAGGATATCATCGAATACGATGTGTACTCGCCATTGCTATCTTCAAGTGTCTGTCACGTGAAAATCTGCATCTCAATTTGAAAGCCGGAACAATCAAGGATGTTGATATACTTGTAAAACAGTTTTTACATGCGATATTGATGGCTTATTTTTTCACAAAATGGTCTTCAATGAACGTTATGGAAAAGGTTCGGCTGAAGTTGAGGTTGGCAAAAGTACAAAGCAGCTTACAATCCTGCCCGAAAAAATGTGGATGCTCACTTCCAAGTTACAACCATTTAAACCGTGGTCGAATCGCAAGCTGCAAGTACGCTCATCCATGATTACAATGGTGCATGCTCAAAAAGCAACCGAGCCGATCTGCAAATTCCACAAAATAACCATGTTCAGCCGTGGCCTGGGCTGTCATAAAGGAACTAGTGAGCTTTTTTCTTTTCATTTCCTGTTTACAGTTATGCGTACACACTCAGCTGCAGACCTATTATTCTGCCTGTGGACAGCCGAAGCAAAGATGAAAAACTTGCCGATATATTTTCTGTGAGAAAATCTTGGAAGCTGTTTGAGAAGTACTTTAAACCAAAGGAATGCAATGGCTTCATCGTTGGGAGACGGCATTTCAGTACTCAGTCACTACTCGAACAGTCAAAACGTTCCAGCGCGGAAGCGATGCGAAACAAGTTCGTGTGTTTCCAAAAAAACTTGCTGTTCATCAGGAATCAAACGAAAAGGCATGCTTAGTCGATCCAAAAGTAGCAGGGCCAGATGCCGCCAACCAGCTGAGGTACTTCAAACAATGGAATATCGAAGCCCAATGCGATGCAGCATTTCCCTTCTTTCCTTTCTCATCAGTGCCATTTCTCATTCGTCGAAGTGGACATAAATACCGGGCCTATTGTGATCAATTGCGAGAGGATTCTCAAGGAAATAAGAGCGAAAGGCTACAGTAGAAATGGGTGAAGTATCAATAGGGGATGACGGCAGCCTCTTGCCGTTTGCCTGGTGGAGTAAGCGACTGCTCCGAATTGTGGGATTTATTGAAAAGTGGAAGAAATACAGCATCCAGAATTCCAGCTAACCGAATCGCAAGCAGAGATACTCTCATCGAAGGGAAAGTGTACGGTGTTGCTGTAGAAGGCGGTAATTTCATTACTCAAGATGTGTCAGGATTCGATCCTTCTTTTTTCAATATTTCTATTAGTGAAGCAGAGAACATGGATCCTCAGCATCGACTCCTGCTTGAGTGTGTTCAAGAATGTATCGAAAACGCTGGTCTGACGGACACGAGTAATGTAGGTGTGTTTGTAGGCTTGATGGGAACAGAATATCCAGAAATGATGAAAACCAAAGGGTCCATTTCTTCTATGCTCGGTTCCATGTACGCTTTTGTCTCCGGGAGGATCAGCTACATATTAGGTAGTCACGGACCCTCTATGACAGTAGACACCGCTTGCAGTTCCTCTCTGGTTGCCGCAGATCTCGCCATCAGTGCTCTTAAGAATGGAAGATGTACGACTGCAATAGTAGCCGGAGTGAATCTAATCCTAAGCGAAAAAGGTCAGGGTGTTCGAGCAAATGGGAACATGCTGTCACGTCATGGGAATTCACTGAGTTTCGACGCGAGCGCCTCTGGATACGGACGCTCAGATGGCTGCGTCGTGCTGATGCTCGAGCAGATGAAACCTGGCAAGATTTACATGTCTGAAGTTGTTGGCATGAATGTCAACCATGGGGGAAGAAGTGTTTCGCTTACGACTCCAAATCCTCATTCTCATCGAATGTTGATCAACAGTTTGCTCCGAGATTGCAAATGCGACGATGTTCAGTACTGGGAAGCACACGGCACTGGTACCCCAGTAGGAGATCTGCTTGAAATCAAAGCGCTCTCATCTACATTCCAGAACATAACTGTTGGATCTGTAAAGGCTTCCATTGGTCACGGTGAGGCTGCAGCAGGAGCAACAGCACTGCTCAAATTAGCACTTATGTTCAAAAACAACTACGTACCTCCTTTAGTCAACTTCCATGTCACCAATAGCAAAATGGAAACGGGCTCCTTAGTATTGCCAGTCGTGGGCGAGGAACGAATTTTGGGGGATTGTGGCATGAGTTCATTTGGTGTGAGCGGTACAAATGCGGCGGCCATTGTGAGAAGAACTGTAGGGATATCACCGAATTTGAAGGCATTGAGAAAGCATTATTTTGTACCGATCAGCGCCAAGAATATGGAATCCTTGAACATGATGCTCAAAGAAGTGAAGAATTTCTTGCCCAATTCTAACGAAAACATGGAGGACATTGCTGCAGCCTTTGCCTTCCATAAAAATCATTATAGCCATCGTTGTGCTCTCATTATAGACAGGCGTGGTCGAGAAAGCGAAAAGTTATTCGGAACTTACTATAAAGATATGAAAACCGTAGCTCTTATATTATCCGATGCAATTGTTTCGTATGATATGCTCCATATCCCCGGCTTTGCGAAGCATTTTGATTCACTCCATCGGGAAAGAATTCTATCCGATAAGGACGAGCTTACAATATGCTTTATCCGCCTCGCTGCAGATGTTTTCGGGTCAGCAGAGATTCTTTCCTCGAACAACTAGGGAGCTTATACTTGCTCTTATGGCTTATTCGTTTTTG
>MU870464.1:0-16967 GCA_036418205.1 Ostertagia ostertagi | reverse complement strand
AGAATTTTTCCTCGAACAAGTAGGGAGCTTATACTTGCTCTAATGGCTTTTTCGTTTTTGGCAGTGAACGCAGCCTCTGTCGGCCTTCTACAAATGGGATCACTTCCTGAACTTTTCAAAGAATTGGAAAAGCTTGGCATCGACTCCTCGAATAATGTTATCCTTGAGCGCTATATCAATTCAACACAACCGGATATGCACAACTCTTCAGTATTCAAAATACACTGTGATAAGTTTTTGTAATGACCCACTACAACTTCCTGTTCACCACTTCTCACATCTACTCCAACGGCTTTGATCTGGATTTTTCATGCCTATACACTCGACCACTGCGAAATGTGCACATTCCTACATATTCGTTCAATCGAAGATCTATCTGGTTCACGGACAAACCCCTGATATTCGACCATTACCTTCTTGGGACAGTGAAAAGAGAAACTGAAGCATCAGTGGTTTTCCGAAATTGGCTCGACATTCTGCGCCACCCACTCTTGTTCATGAGCAGTTCTGTTCCGAAAGGCGTTGTAATAGAAATCGCTCATGCTGCTCTCACTAAGGAGAATTGCGACAGTTTGTGCATCACGGATGTTCGAGTAGCTCCGTTGAATATCGTCTCTCCTTGCTTGTTGGAGACCGAGGTGAAGAGGATAAATGGTTATCGTGTGGTATCCGCACACGTGAATAAACGCAATTTTTTTATTTGTGTCGCCTCAGCAATGGATGGAGGTCAAATGGAAAATGTTAACGCAGAGCTAGACCGGCTTCCTAAAACAGGTGAAGCTGCCGCAGAAACGCAACCGCTGCTCTTTCCTGAGCTTCAGTCTAGAATTCTCGTAACGGAAGATCTAAGCTATGCATCTGTGAGTATCGATCACAATGAGTCCCCTTATTTCACTGCCACCGAAGTTTCTCTGAAGATGAATCCTGGAATGGAGCTAGGTTCCGTTCATTGCATTTCTCGTCTACCGCTGAATTTTGACATCCAGAGCATAAGAAGTGGGAAGAGAGCGCTAGTACTGGTCAAATCGCAATATAAAACATTAATGCTTGTTTATTTGTGTGCTCCCCAGTGTCGAGGATCTACAGCATATCTGGAAAAAATAATACTTCCCGTGAACTACTCGATGGACTCAATGAGGAGCTCAACATCAGCAGAAAATGGCTACAAAGAATTCGCGAATTTTGCCTCTCAAAATTTTCAAGATTATCATCGCCATATTAGTGACTTACTCTCCTTTGCGCTCGGTCACGTCCACGTCCACGTTCACTCCAAAAATCACGTCAAAGACCGCACTTCACTTGAAACGGAGAAGGAGGGCCTACTTTATCCAAGGAGCAACGACGTTGACAAAGTATTGCGCTTCGTTAGGCGTAGCACAGATTCAAGACTGACTTCCACGTCTGAAGCAACCAAAAAACAACTTCATAACGATAAAGACGATGATCGGACATCTTTCCTCACCGACACCTGTGACAACAAATTGATTTTTTCGCATCCTGGTCTGAAAACATCACGCTCACTTGATGGACTTCGAGCGTGCTCACCAGCACCACTACCTTCCCATGGCAACAGCGCCAACAAAACGACGGACATAAATACAGAAGGCTTTGAAATCATTATTCCGGTAAGCAAAAGAAGTATCAGGAAAGTCGAAATCGTAATCGACGAAATTTGTTAAACTGCAAGGCGGACAAAACTTTGGAATCCGTCCTGAACGCTACTCAGGATGTTCTTTCTCAGCAAATTCCGATCAATGACGAAACACTATCTATGGGGTTCATAGATTTGGGTTTGGATTCGCTGAACATGGTCGAGTTCGTGAGCCGTTTGAATCAAAAATACTTTCCAGGAATGGATATTTCTACAGCAGATATTTTCGACTATCCTACAATAATGCAACTTGCAGAGCATATCAGAGAGTCGAAGGCCCACATTCTTGTGGAGGATCATCCAAGAGAAAAATCACCAATCTGCAAGTTGGATAGAATTGAGGAAAGGGTGCTGAACGCTACTCAAGATGTTCTTTCTCAACAAATTCCGTTCAATGACGAAACACTATCTATGGGGTTCATAGATTTGGGTTTGGATTCGCTGAACATGGTCGAGTTCGTGAGCCGTTTGAATCAAAAATACTTTCCAGGAATGAATATATCTACAGCAGATATCTTCGACTATCCCACAATAATACAACTTGCAGAGCATATCAGAGAATTGAAAGCACACAACCTTGTGGAGAATCATCTAGGAGAAAAATCACCAAATTGCAAGTTGGATAGAATTGAGGAAAGGGTGCTGAACGCTACTCAAGATGTTCTTTCCCAACAAATTCCGATCAATGACGAAACCTATCTATAGGGTTCATAGATTTAGGTCTGGATTCGCTGAACATGGTCGAGTTCGTGAGCCGTTTGAACCAGAAATACTTCCCGGGAATGAATATATCTACACCAGATATTTTCGACTATCCTACAATAAGGCAACTGGCTGCATATATCAAGAAAAACGACCGGCAGTCTGTTTCAGAAAGGCATTTCTTCAATCCTTCGTCAAACAGAGAAATACCAGTATGGCAAGAGATCATTTCCACGACTGTAGTGCCTATGTTGAGGTTTTCGAAGACTCTGATGTCCATGCGGATGTTTTGCTAACATCTTGGAACGCTAGTGTTCTTTCTGTCATTAATCTTCATAATGGCTCCAAATTGCAGTTCGATTCTACTCAGTCACCTGCTCTCGATTTCTCTCGGATCATAGCAAATGGAGCCATTGTCAAGTTCCACTCTGAAGCTACGATACAGCCAAAGTCACTGTTTTCTTCATTGCTCTGCTTCGCGCATCAGGTTTGCTCCACGGGTCTTGAACTACGTGTATGTGTATCGAACTCACCAACACTTGCAAATGCTCTTGCTCGCAGTTTCTTCAAAACATTAGCAGCGGAAAAATACCCGAAAATTCAGTACATCTACACCGAACGTTTGCTGAAATTGAACTTGTCATTTGATGAACCCAGTTCAAACATCGGAGGGAATTGGCTCATAACGGGAGGGCTTTCCGGCATTGGATTGACCATAGCAAAATGGCTTGTGCATGAATGTTCAGCCGAGAACATAGTTCTGATTAGTCGACGCGTTCCGGATAAGGATCTCGCCACGCAGCTCGATGAGCTTCGTCAAAGAACAAATGTGGTAGTAATCAGCGCAAGTGTTGCAGACCTCAAGAGACTGCAAAGAGAATTTACAAGTATTCCCTTCAAGATCAACTGGCGTTATTCACAGCGCCGGAGTTGTTCGTGATGGTGTCATGGAGCGGCAGACTTCAGAGACCTTCTCTGACGTTTTCACACCCAAAGGAGACGGATATCATGCTATAGACACTCTTTTGCGCGACAATGGACACCATTTGGACCACTTTATTGTGATGTCGTCTTTCACAGTTATTACTGGCAATGTTGGACAACTAAACTATGGGGTCTCCAACGCCTACCTTGATCATCAAATGTATCTGCGTCGGATGGAAGGAAAGCCAGGGACCACGATTCATTGGGGAAACTGGTTGGATACAGGCATGGCACGAAGAGTACAAAGAACACTGACTAACAACGGTTTCCTGGGACTTGCGAATGAAGAAGCTCTGAAATACCTAGGATACGCAATACTTCACAAAACCTTATGAGCTGACAGTAGCAAAACTGGACTGGAAGACAGTATTGAAGAAACGTCCAGATATCAGACAAGACATCGTGATGGAAGCGCCGGATGGGACAAAACACAGGCGCAGACCTCTACGAGGGTTTTGGAGATCACTTAGGATATAATGAGCTAGGAAAATCTCATTTCTTTAGGAAAGAGCATGACCATAGCCGTCCTCCAACAGGACACTACTCAACAAAAGGCGAGCCCCTTCTAACTGATAAGGTCAGAAGGAAGATTTCGGAAGATTATCCTGCTTCCAATGCAGTGACAGTTGAAAAAGCTGGACCGACTAGCGCGATATGCAATGTGTTCGGCCTCAATGTGTTTTTCGACGACGAAGACGACTTTCGTGAGTCTGTCGGCTCGGCACATTGTTAGCCTTATCACGAGACCATCGTTTTCGCTGCCCTTGCGGTCCTCCAAACCTTACGTCTTGCATGTGATGGGTAACTCTTTGCAGAACAGTGGGAGCCCAACTGAAAGGCGCTCGTCTATGAACCAGGTAGGAGCAAGCCTCGTGGAAAGAGCGTAATGTTGTTTACAGGACAAGGTTCCCAATATCCATTCATGGGTAAGCAGTTAAGCACAATGTTCCCAGTTTTTCCGAAAAGAATTTGAAAGATGCCTCCGTTTAGCGGACATCCACAGACGGGAGAGGTAAGTAATATTAGCCTCATGGGAATTCTCGATAATCCTGACAACGCTTTGCTTCTACAGTCAACAAGTGTTACGCAACCATTGATGTTCGCATTCGGCTATGCTTGCGCAATGCTGTGGCAGTCTTTTGGTTTCAACGTGGACGTGTACTTGGCGCCAGTAGTGTTTTTAGGAGAGCTGGGTTTGCTGGGAGTAATGCGTGGAATCATGACTCTTTGAATGAAGAGAATATCATTGTAGTGGAACGAGGAGTCGCTTTGGAGAGGGCTGCTAATCGAGGAGCCTTGTTGGCAATAGACAGCAGAGCCGAGAAGGACTAGTTGAAGAACTTCAATGTTTCTTGGCCGCAGTCAACAGCTCCAAGACAAGTGGTTATTGCTGGGGCACAGGAAGAACTACTCAAAGTTATGCACTATATGAAAGCTAGGAATATTCGGGGCAAGCTTGTCAATCCAAAATATCCTTTCCAACAGCTCTCGGCAGGTGAGAGAACGACCTCAGAGGAACTGAGAAAACTTCTGGGAATCATCGGAAATCAGGGAAGCTCGGCTATTCGTATCATTGTAGCAAACGTATCGCGGCGGTTTTTGATGTTCTCTCAGTATGCTTTTTCAGCAGCAGTACCTAATCGAGCAAACCGTATCACCTGTGCAACTGGTCAAGTGCATACGTAGGCTGGAGACATTAGGAGTAACTACATGGCTAGAAGCTGGTCCAGCCAATACGATGACTTCCTTTCGTAAGGGGAACTCTAGATATTGACGTGGCCAAACAACACAACATTTTACAAACGGCTTCGGACAAAGGAGAAGATGCCCAGCTGGTTGTGGCCGCTGCGCTTGCGCTAGAAAGGCAAGGTGTTCCGATTTCATGGCCTTCATTGTATCAGTGCGAAGTGGATGATGGTCAAAGAAGAACGTCTGTTCTCGAATATCCTCTAGAATTGAAGAAAGCGCTATCAAACGAAGACAAGGAGATTGTACAAGGTCACTATGTTAACAAAGAGAACATCGTCCCAGGTGCTTATCAGGTTTATCAACTGTTAACATGGATCAACGCATGCTTGCCCCCTCTTGAGTACTTCACTTTAACTGGCACAAAATTCGTTAGTCCATGGAAATTCGAGAAAGGAAGAATTCAAGCTAACAGAACTAATGCGAATGTTGTCAAAGTCGAAGTGAACGAGAAGGCGACGTGTATTTTAGCAGATGGGCGAAAATTCAACAAAGGGACCTTATTGTCCCTTTTCTGGACGTAGATGAGAGATCCGAAGGAAATGCACCAATTGACTGCAATGTGCCAACAATTCTACCGTATGATGGCCATAAATGGTCTTGAATACCGCGATCAATTCCAAGTAATCAAGTCGCTCAGAAGAATGGAACGTCATGCACGGTATTCTCTTCATGACAGGTAAGCATCCCAGCGCACCGTGGGTATTATTTGATGCAGCGTTTCATGCCGTCTGTTTCAGCGTAGTCCATCGGAGGCCTGACGTCTACTTCGTTCCAATAGCCGTAGGAGAAATATGGATGAACAATGCCATTGATCTTTCACAAGCGAAGTCAGTTATACTCGTGACGGAAAAGGTGGCCGAAAACGATAAGCTGATCGACGCCCACGCATGTCTTCTTGTTGACGATAAGGTGATCTTTCAGTACAAGAGTAAGCTGAGTATGGTCATAAAAGTCGCTACCGACAGAGGTAACTTTGCCGAGGGAGTCAATCCTCTAGCTACCCTCAGCCATACTCCTAACACCAACCAGTCAAGTGACTTATCAAATGATGACAACGTTCCTGAGAAATCTTCTGAGAAAACTGGCGGCGTCTACATAGTTGGATATGATGGCAGTTTCTGCTTCGATGTCTCTGACAACCTGCAGCTATGGCAAGCCATGAAAACTGGAATTCTTCTAAAGGACTACAAATTCAGGGAATGCCCCGAAGGAAGCCCTGCTTTGATGGACATCGATGTGACCGAATGGGATCCTGAATTTTTCGGAATCAGCCCAAGGGAGGCGAAGTACGTTGATGTGCTTCAACGTTTCATGATGAGATCGTCGCTGGCAGATGAATGGCCAAATGCCGGATGGACCATCATGCCCACAGCGAAACCGGCATATTCATCGGAGTAAGCGGTTGCGACCTTCAAAACAAAATCCCGCGTTTCACTAGTGACTGAAAACCGACCATAAAGCGATTTTTGCGCGTGGGCATCAAGGCCGTCATTGTTGCTGTCGCGCGGACGGCATAGCCCACTGGCTACATACGAGGGCTTGCCGTGGTAGTCGCACAGCATGTTCTTCATGGTTCGTGGCTTTAGGACATACCGCCCACTTAGGATCCTCATGAGAAGAACCACCCAACGGAAAATGTCGTCAACTCCGATTTGTATGGACGAGTATTACCATCAATTCCTTCCTAGACACAAAACAAATCCACCACAGCCTCTGCGAAACGCGCTGGAGTGTGGTCAGCGAAGGAGCTGGCGAGCATTTGACGCGGTGCTGAGCCCGCTCGTTCGTCTGAAGCAGTTGGTTCGTATCCTTCTACTCTAAAAAGCGTGAATGGTGGGGCTTCAGACATATCGTCACGGGCACAGGACACATGGAAGCGGCCAAGTTTCCGTCCCAGTACCTGAGAATGGAAGTTCTCAGAGCGATAATGCGAGCCTTGAACTACAGGGAGATATATCTGATCACGTGATGCCACGGAACCGCGATACCCTCTTTGGGCGACCCTGATAAGAATTCGGCCAGGGTTTCAGAGTGCTATGGAGGCTGTCCTGTCTCCAGCATAAAGAGTCTTCTTGGCCATGCTGAAGCTGCTTCTGGTATTGTCTCGTTGCTGGCTTGTTTGCAGCAGATGAAGCACAATTACAGAGCTCCACAAAGCTGCTTCATATGCGCGAATCCTAAGGCTGAATTCTTCGGCGAAACTAGTCGTTAGCGCAATTGGTGAGGAAATGTAGCGCCCCGACTCCGTAGGCAATCCAATATTCGGATTAGTGTCGCACTAATTGCTCCAATTATTGTGGAGCGTTACAGCCCAACCTCACCCCCGATCCGAACTTCCCGCGTAAGTACTTTATGGCCCAATTTTCTTCCTGCTGACAGACGCCCTGCCCTTAAAACGAATGGTCGCATGAGTTCAGGTCATACTGTGAAGCACAATCTGACCAGCTCATCGGCCATATTTGCACGAAGTTTCAAAAAGGACGCCCTTCTTACAGATACCGCCACTGTATTCTCTACAACTACAAACGGCACCTCGTTTGGGAGACTGGAGCGTTCTTGGATGATGCAGAATCACTCGGACACCTACATCTTCCCCGGAGTTCACGTATGTTCCGACTTTGGCGCATGCTAGCGATTCTGCCGAATATCAATGCAGCAAGTCAAAGGAAAATAAACTTGGGTGACCTCACCCTATCAACAACTCATCTAAGCTGGACCCACCATAACACCCGCTAAATCCTATGAGCTCTATCATTTGCATCATTCATTGCGAACACAGTACCGTTGTGGTCCTTCCATCAATTGCGGAATCACGTGTACACCCTGAGGCCTTGAATAATGATACACCTGTTACCCTCGCGACTCAATAACCGGTTCAACACCAGAATATGGCCTTTGCAAAGACAGCCTCGCAACTGCAATTTTCACTCTCTAATCATGCCCACAGGCAACTCTACTACGAAGGACCCGCTTACAAGCCCGCAGCCTCGACGCGGATCGCGTCTCCTGTTGTGATGTTGGCAGCACTCGCCTTGTTATCAGACATTATACGTATCAGAATTCAGTCTACGGCCCAAGCTCCTCTCGAAAAACGGATAATGTGCCTATCAGCCTCGCTGATTCCTCAATAACAGGAGGCGCTCGAATTGATCGCCGTTTGTGGAAGCCTTAGAGGACCAGGAACGGTTTTCGTGCTGCCCTTATTCCTCTAGACAACAACGGAAACTTCACTACTGAATGGCGCTCCTGTGCCGAACACCTGGCCAGTGACGCGCTGTACCCCCTACAAGTTCGTATTTACTCTCCCACGGGAGTGGAAATCGGAAGCTGTCGTCAAGGCACATTTACGAATGCATTTTCTACGAGGAGGTCGTCGCCGGCTAACGTTGAGAGGTTAGCACCGTTGACGCCGAAGAGAACCCAGTTCAAGTCCCCGCAACATTTACTAATCACAGGTGGTACAGGAGGTATTGGAAAACGTATAATTGAGTTCATGAATGCCAAGAGAACAACAATCGTAAGCAGGAATGGTAAAAAGGACCTCGCTGGGAGGGACGAAGTCAATCGAACATTCATAGAGTCCAATCTGGCCACCTTAACTTTACCTGCGGGTGAAGAGTATGACGTCGTAGTGCATTGCGCTGGAGTGGTGGACAACGGCCTCATGGCGTCGTTGACCACTACTCCCGATTCGGAAATGTATGCAATCCGAAATCGGTTGGTTTCGCCACCCTCCTAGACAGTCTTAAAGGAAGGGATCCGAGGGTGGTGGTGGCTGCCTCGTCAGTGGCTGCGATCCTCGGTTCACGAGGACAGGCAAACTACGCCTTTTGCGAACGGGCTAATGACATCCTTGGCAGAGAAGTCAGAATCACCGACTATGGTGATCCACTGGGGACCGTGGAAGAATACGGGGATGCTACAAGGTGATCATGCTGACAACGTATTCAAGCAGTTACACGCTAATGGCTGGGAGGCACTCGAACCCGTGGAGGCACTGGATGTGTTGAATACGAGTGCAAAAGACGTGGTGGTGTTCAGAGGAGACTTTGAGTTGATAGCCAAACAACAAGAGCATCTGAGGAAGTTCCTGAGTAAGATTGTCCCTCTGGAAATATCTAACCTAGTGGAGGAATCAGTTAGCAAACATGCTATGGTTGAGCCCAGAAAAGGAAGAAATAACAACCGAGCGTCTACTGGAGGAGATTATCGCTCGCATCAGTGGAAGCGATCGAATCTCTGAAGAAAGGCACACCCCGCTGATGAATTTGGGCCTGGACTCGCTAATGATTGAGGAAATTCGCGTCGCTATCAATGAACGCTTCGGTTGTGCTTTGAAAGCTACGGAGATCTACGATAACTGCACATTGAGTAAGTTGGAGAGTTTGGTTGCCAGTCGTGCCAAGCTACAGCCAGAACGAAGCATCACGCCTTCAGAACCCGAAGCTCTACCAAGGTCTAGCCAAAATGGTGATATAGCCATCATAGGGTACAGTGGCTCCTTTTCTGGTTGCAGGAACGTTGAGGAGTTTTGGGAGAATCTTCTGGCAGGGAAGGAGTGCATTACGCGGGCAGAATCACCAGAGGAGGGTTTCGTCGACGCCGCTGGACTGATTGATGACATCGACAAATTTGACCACAACTTCTGGAAAATGACTTCAGACGATGCGTCGATGCTGGATCCTCAGCTTACGCGTTTTCTTACAGCACGCCTACAACTCTCTGGAGAGTGCAGGATATATACGGCAAAGGAACGAGCTCAAGGTGGGAGTATTTGCAGGGGCCGAGCCATCTGAATACGGCGATCCGAGTGAGGAAGCTGAAGGAAGCCTTCACAGACTTTTCAAGCTCAAGCCACTGTTCACTGCACATATGTTGAATCTTCGAGGACCAGCCATCGGGGTTTATTCTGCTTGTTCTACAGCTTTAGTGGCCATCACCCAGGCATGCGATTTCCCTACGGATTATCAAACATAGATCTCGCAATAGCCGGTGCAGTGTCGTTGGTACTGCCAGGTCAGTCCCGTTACGAATTCGAGGAAGGCCTGGTGTTGTCGAAGAGTGGAGTCTGCAGGCCTTTCGACAGCAAAGCAGACGGTACTGTGAGAGGTTCTGCAGTTGGATGCGTCGTACTGAAGAAACTCGATAAGAGCAATTCAGGACAAAGACACCGTTCATGCTGTGATTAAAAGCTATGGTCTGAGCAATGATGGCTTACACAAGGCCAGTTTCATGGCGCCAAATTCCTCTGGGCAGAAAGAATGCATCAGTGAGGCTTTGGCTTCATTGAAAAGCACTGATATGACAGAATACGGTATGTGGAATGTCATGGAACTGGTACTTTAGTGGGTGATGAAATCGAGATCGAATCAATGAAAAGTGTCTATGGGCAGAGGAAAGACCTAACCATCGGATCGGTCAAGGCCAATATTGGACATGGATTTGCTGCAAGTGGAATGGCCGGTCTTTTCAAGGTGATCAAAATTCTTCAGGACCAGATCATTCCTCCACAGATCAACCTAGATTGTCTGCAAGAGGACATTCCATTTCAAATCAACAGGAAGCCCATAGCCCTTGATTCGGGCTCACTGGCGGCAGTGAGTTCGTTTGGGATCGGTGGAACGAATGTTCATATCGTCCTGGAAGGGGCAAAAACCCCTCTTGTCGCTCAACGGTTTCAAACCCAAGATCGACCGTTCATATTCTGCCCATCTCAGGCTTCTCAGAAAAAGCCTGTATAGCCCAGTGTCGAGCCCTTGCCGATTATCTTCGAAGTCGATCTGATATTGATCTGGAAGCTGTCGCTGCCACTCTCCAGCAGAACAGGGATATTTTTAAATATAGAGCAGCATTCGTTGTGAAATCAGTTCCAGAAGCAATCTCCCAGCTGGAGGCATTTAATTCACCGACCACAGCAGTTCCACTGGACAACTCCAACCTGTGCTTCTTCTTCGCTCCACAAGGGGTGCAATACCCGAACATGGAAAAGGCGTCAATGGACTATGCAGAGGTCTTCAAAAGGGAGCTCGAGCGACTGACTGGGCTTGCTTCCAAACTTTTTCAAGAGGATTTCATGGAGATAATGTACCCACAAATTAATCAAGATTCCAATTTGATCCTCGCAGCAAAATATGCGCAAGTGGCCCTTTTCATCATCTCCAGGGCGATAGTTGCCCAGTTGGATTCTTGGGGGATCTCTTCAGATTTTCTCATAGGTCACAGTGTGGGCGAGTATGCAGCTGCCTGCTATGCTGGTATTATGGACGAGTTATCTTGCATGAAACTGCTCAAGGAACGGGGAGAACTAGTGAGCACTACAAAGGAAGCTAGATGCTCGCCTGCTAGGTTCGGTCATGAAGCTCTTCCAGCAGACGTTGAGGTGACCGCTCATCTTTCGGATAACATGAAATGTGTTGTGGGCCCGCCGGGCTCAATCGAGGCCCTGAAGGAGAGACTGCTCGAGAAGGGGATTGCTTTCCGTGAGCTTTCAACTGAACATCGGATTCATTCGTCTATGATGATGTGTTCAAGGAAGATTTCATCAGAGCCGTAAAGAAAATTCATTCCGCGAAGGAACCAAGAAAATCGTATCCAGCATAAATGGAGAAATTATTACTAAGTTCGACTATAATTATTGTTGGAATCACATGCGGAGGCCAGTTGATCTCAAAAAATGCCTAGATACAACTTTGTCTAACACCAAATCAAAGCCGTGGTAGAAATCGGCCCACCTGGCATTGTCAGCTTTGTGGCGATAGCATCTCGACTTCCGCGTATCAGCACGTTTTAGGTCGACGAAGCACGGATCGCATTCCACTGCTGCAATCCCTTGCTATCTTCTGTGGCATATGGTTATGATGTTAAGTTCGCGTAAAGATCTCGGGAGCAGCAATTTGACTAGCTACACGCCCTTCTATCAATTCGAGCAAGTCTCCTGTTGGAGAGAAAGGATCATCAAGGGCTCGACTGCTCGCTACTTCAAGGCTTCTTGGAGCCTTCTTACAAACATCAAGCCGGAACAGGAGCATCGTCATGAGAAGAAGACCTAATTAGATCCATGCAAAGCATGACCGTATCTGTACTGTCCTTCCATCTGCAAGATTTATCTGACAAAGCCATCTGAGGCTTTCGCGTTTACGGGGGAGCAACTTGCTGAATTCTCCCTCATCGTCTACCTCCCGGAGAATGATCTGGCCAACGTGACTGAACCATTCTTTTTGTCCCGAAAAATTTGTCAGGCTCTTGCTCCGCTGCAGAATTCGCGATTCCTAGTGATTTCATCGTCAGGCGACGCCGTTCATTTCACCGCAGTTGGACCAATCAAGCAATACCATCTGGGAGGGACGCGAAAGAACATTTTCGTTGCAAATCCTCAAGGGATCCCTCTGGGACTACTCATTAATAATGTGCTTTCAATGAACGTAGAAGAAGAGGTCCTTTATGCAACACCGGGACACATTCTAAGCATGACCTACGTGGAAGTGGATTGCTCTCAGAAGCACGTGGAAGTAGGAGAAACCGTCGTTGTCATTGGTGGAAGTGGAGCGATCGGCTCAGCATATGTGGACGTTTTGAAGAAAATACCCCAGGTAAAAAACATCGTGGTTACCAGCCGAAGCTCAAAAGGGAGGGTAATACCAGGGGTCTTGCATGTCAACATGGACCTTTGTGATGGGGCCTCGGTAGCTGGTGCCCTCGATGAGGATTAGACGCAGATACGGTACCATAAATAGCATCGTTCACGCTGCGGGTGTTCCGACAGCGCCATCACTAAAGAAGACCACAAAGGACATGCTATCGGTTTTGAACCCAAAGGTCGTTGGGTGTCCTGAATATTCTGGAGTACCTCAGCAGAAAAGATCTCTTCCTTGACAACCTTATAATGGCGTCCTCGTTGAGCAGCACCGTAACCCTTCAAGGGACAGAGGACTACTCAGCGTCAAACCTTTTCATGGACGCAATGGCCATGAAGGGGCATAAAAACGTAAAGCGGATGCTTGCCGTCCAGTGGCCTTCATGGAAAGATGTTGGTATGGCGTCGAATTACGAAAATGACGCTCTGAAGTCCGTAATATCCAAAGCCTCCATCTCTACCCGGATTGGGAAGCGAATAATCAGAGAAACACTGGGGATGAGCGGGGTCGTAACGTATACCCCGGTTCCTCCACCGCAGATGGCCAGAATGGTTGAAGAAATTCAGCTCAAGGGGAGCGCTCGGCAACTGCCAACTGCTAAAGAACATCTCTCATTGACTGATAAGGTGATTTCAATATGGACGGAAATCCTCGGCACCGATGTCCATGAAAAGTCAGATTTCTTTGATAACGGAGGGAACTCCCTGAGCGCCCTGAGGGTTGTCTGGAGTCTCAACAATTTGTTGCGCACCAACATCGCTGTCGACCTTCTCTTCAAACATCCAATTTTGAGTGAATTCGTCAAAGTGCTACCTCAGGAAGTCCCCAAAGAGATTCCCCGAACATTCGATCCCACTTGTCCGGCTGATCTGACATATTCACAGGAAAATATGTTCTTACTGCGGGAACTGGAAAAGGGCATCACTACAATATCATTTTCTCTATTCATTTCCGTAACCCTTCTCCAGAATTCTCTTTCAAGAAGATGATTTATTCCATTCACTCTTATCGCTCGTCAGCACAGCCTTCGTACAGCCTTCGTGAGGGATCCACAGTCGTCAAAGCCAAAGCAAGTGGTACATTCGTTGACGGAATGTTTCCAGCACATCTCATCGGACTGGTTGGTGGGCAACATCTTGGCTGAAGAAGAAAGCTTCGATTTTATCCTGGAAGATATCCCCCTAAGAATTCTCGTGGTGGTCAAACTGACGACGGCTACATAATTGTTTTCAATCAGCATCATATTTTTGACCCAGATGGTTGGTCAGTGACCGTGCTTGCTGCTGAGCTGAAGACATCTACACCTCCTACTCCATAAGGTTATGCCGGGAGTGGAACCTCTTCCTTACTCAATAAGTGAGTACGCCTGTACTCAACGTCAGTACATGAATTTCGCTGAGAATGAAGCATTCACGCGACTACACTACGGTAGGAAGGCACTACTACTCTCAGAGGCAGAGCTGCCTTACGACATCCAGTTTCAAGCAGTTAGATTCAATTGGTCCCGATAGGATTGTTCTTTATGTGAAAACATTAGCAAGGGTCAAATCAGACACGAATTTCGTTGTCGTTCTTTCGGATTCGATATCAGTTGAGAAGGGTTAAATCCAAAAGTAATGAAAATCTATTGTCATCCGGATATCCGCTCGTCGGGCCCAACCCCCCCTGATGCAGCCGTGCAAGACCCTGATCCGGCTTATTCTCCTTAAACCACTCTGCTGACCTGGCCGGTGGATATACGCTGACCGGACATCTGCAGGACGTTATTCTGAAAGTAAAAACCCCGCTAGAGGTGGAGAAAACTCGAGCGGATTCCATTCCATGAACTGGTTGCTGCTCTCGGGAGGCACCACACTGGAGGAAATCATCTGTTCGAGATTTTCTTCAATTATCGTCATCAGCTGGACTTTCCCACCACCGACTTTCCGGGTGCCGATGTGGAAATCGTCCAGGCTTCTATGAACAAGATTTTCAACCTCTCCATCACTTTCGACGAGCTACCGGAAGGCACAAGGGTGATGATGGAGTACAACGCGAGCAAATACCGTACGGACCTGATCCAAGACTTGGTCAGGGATTATGCTGGTAACTTGTCCACAAACAGGCGGTTAAAATGTTCCCCGGCCTCTCTTTCTCGAACAGACTATCCGTCAGCTGTCATTACCCAGTCTTTGAACGATTTTCATGGCAAAGGGGAACAGAATAGCAATACGAAGAAGGAATTCATCTGTAAGCTACCGGAAACTTGACCAGCAAATCTGCTCCATTGCCAGATTCATAGGCGACTTGTGGATCAAGTCCACCGGTTGCTGCATTCGAGGCGATGACGTCGTAATCGTGGATCTCAACTCAAACGATGCAGTCGTAGCGATTTTGGCTATACTCAAACTTGGCACGGCCTACGCCCCAATGGACAAAACCTGGCCCGAGTCGAGGAAAGCTCAAATTGTAGCAAACCTAGAGTGCAGCATGACCATCTCAGACTCAACTCTTGGGAATATCTCGAATCAGGAATATCGGAAGAAGGGGATTCTATTGAATAGAACCGCAAGTAGCGATTTGATTTACGTGATCCACACAAGCGGATCCCTTGGAATCCCAAAAGGTGTTGCCGTGAGCCACCGCAATGTGAGCGCGTTTCTTCGTGGGGCTACACCGCAGGCATTTTTGAGACCGGGTCGTGTTGTTTCCCATTCAGTTAATATCGCCTTTGATGTGAGTGTTTTCAATATCTTTGGGTCGTTAGTGAATGGCTGCGAGCTTTGCATGCACGACGATATTCGCAGGTTACCCGAGGAGCTTGGTGGCCTCCAATGTGACGTCGTTTTCCTTACATCTGCTATGCTCGACGCTCTGACGGACTCTGAACTGAATCAGATCCAGGAACTAGAAGAAACTCTTTGTGGGAGGAGATACAGTCCGCGACAGGAATCTCGCAAAGGTCCTAAAATCCGGTCTCGATGTAACCCAAATCTATGGACCAACAGAGGCTACTGTATGGTCCCTGACAAACAGGTGCAAATTACTTCCCGAAGAGGGCTCACTTATAGGTTCACCGATGCTCAACGAAGCCTGCTGGGTAGCTCAGGGAGCTAAGGAGGGTGAGTTGGTCCTTGCCGGGGCAAAGGTTGCTCGAGGATACTTCAATGCCATTGACAATGATCGTTTCGGTGTTACCAACGGGATGCCATACTATCGTACCGGCGACATTGTCAGAAGCGAGAAAGAGGGATTCATTTACAGAGGAAGACTTGACTCTCAAATGAAAGTTCGTGGCCATCGAATAGAGGGCGAGGAGGTGGAGAAAAAGCTCCTCGAGGCTTCCTCGTTGATTTCGGGAACGAAGGTCGTCGTTATGGACGAGACGCTGGTTGCGTTCATAGTTCACGAAGAGCCTCTAGACTTGGCTGCTGTGCTGGTTAAATTGCAATCGGGTTTACCATCATACATGGTCCCATCGCGATTTATTCGTGTCCCACATATTCCACTTAATACTTCAGGGAAAGTGGACAAAGACAGATTACTGGAGGAGTACAGTAGAACTAGAGACGATTTCCTGCCCTCTGTGGCTATTCAAATGTCTGTGACGGAGGAGAAAGTGGCATCGATTTTCGGAAAACTTTTGAATGTGAAAAATGTGAAGCCTACGGACAATTTTTTCACCATTGGTGGACATTCTCTGCTTCTCTTCGAGCTGAAGAACCAACTACTTACTGTATTCAACATGAACATTGAAGTACATGAACTCTTCACCAATCTTACTGTACAGGAGGTGGCTAAGCTTATCACACAACGGTACAAAGAAAGCCCTGACAAAATCGACACCTCAATCATCATAAAACTTCGTGAAACGCCGGAACCCAAATTTAACATTTATTTAATTCATGCTGTGGGTGGATCTGTATTTCCATATTATGCTTTTCTTCAAGTGTTTCCCAGAAATGTCAACATTTATGCCATCGAATACCAACTGCATTTCGAGGCCGACACAATCAAAGGAACTGGCCGCATTCTACGCAAAAGCGGTTAGCCTCTAAATTTAGCCCTTATGGCTTGCAAAATTTCTTCTTTCAAATTTTACAGGCAAGAGTAAATTCCTTTTCAGATTGCAGCTCACACAGGAGATGTTAGACCTTTTCCAATGGGCCATTCGCTGGGAGGAACTGTGAGCAGGGAAATCGTGACCGAAATGAAGCTATGGGGATGGGAGGTAACGTAGCACGCTTTTGAATTTTTGGATCTTTTTA
>MU870463.1:0-28311 GCA_036418205.1 Ostertagia ostertagi | reverse complement strand
TACATTATACGAAGTTATCTATGAGATTTTGTAGGTTGAAATAGTGTTTGGACGGGTAGTTTCCTAAATAGCTTTCGACTTTTCCAGGCTCTGAAGAAGGTGAAAGCACCGAAACGTCGGCCAAATAAAGCTATTGACAATCTTGGTCGGAAGCTCAGTACTGAACTATTGTATTCCAAAACGAAAGTGTTCAACAACGGCTCAATACGCCATCGATAAAGCTCTACTTTATGAGGTACTACAAAGAAAAATCACTAAAAATCACCAGAAAAGAAATAAAGAATTACTGGTAATATACGTACATTGTATTTAGTGAGGTCGTAGATGTTAGCCACTAATTGCTCTTCAACATGTGGCTCGCCTTTCGATTCATGATAGAAATCTCCTCGATAGATATAATTTTCACCTGAAACATGATAATTGACCATGAAAAGCACCCTTGCTTCATTTCACTACCCTAGCCACAATAACGATTGAAAATTGGGAAAAACCTCCAGGTATCGAACAGATTCTTCCCAACATAGCCTCCCTTTACCGTACGCAAATGGGCACTATCGCAAGATACGGGGCGTTACCTAGAACTAAGCCTAAAAGGGGCAGGGGCTTCGGGAAAATGAAAATTGCACGCGCTCTGGATTCCCTCCTCCCCGCTCAAGGCTTGGTCCCGTTTTCAACAAAAAGGAGATGTTCTACGGTGTTTAATGCACTGCCACCACAATGCCCCCGTATCTTGCGATAGCGCCTTCGAATGTCCTTTTTTCCACTATTTAATTTATCGTACCACCTGTCGGTAAGGTGATCGCGTGTCGCGTGTAGTGAACAAACAAACAAGGCTTCAGAACCTCAAACATAGTAGAAAAAGAAGTTACGAAGGCGCAGAGACAACAACCGTGCTAATGAGCGGGCTGCCTTAGTATTTAACCCATTCGTGACAATGGCAGCCACTGGTGGCCGCCAAAGATCTCAGTCGGGACGATGGTATCCAACGGCGGCCGCTGTGTTTCTAATGAAATTTGGAAAGTTTTCTTTCCTGAAAAGAGTCTTCATGCCCTCATACATCTAGGACAGCCCTGGGCGGGTAAATCCCATTCACTCAACTTTACTAAAACTAAATCTCGCTGACTCTCCTGCTATTGATGGGGTTAGGCAATTTTCGCGGCGTCCGACGGTTGAGTCAAAGTAAACGCTCATAGGAGTATCCCTAAATAAAGAAACAATCAATCCACTGCTTTCGTGTTTATGATCCAAAAAGCAATTCTGCACATGTTTCGGTACACTGAATTTCGCCGCTCCATTCGTGCAATCGCCACAGCACTTACAACTGAAAACATTCCACTTTCACTATTGGTTCTATTTTTCCTTGACCTAGAACGAGGTCATGTGACAACACACACTCGCTTATTTTTTCATTCAATTTTTCACCTGCATGCATTATTGCTTCAATTATATTAATAATTTAATATTTGTTTCTTTACTTACTCGTTTGTCTACTCATTTATCAAGTATTTATTTATTTATTTATTTATTTATCGTATAACTTCGTACCAAACCCTTAGTTGCTCCTGACAGCACTGGACAGCGAACACAGAAACCGCTGTCGGTACTATAATATCACCCGTTGCTCGTACCGGAATAAATAAGGGTTCTTTGGTTCTAATTATTGCTACAAAAGGACTTTCCCACGACATACGAAACAGTGAGTAAGAAAGCTGAACCTGACATGATCAAACATCGCGTAAACCTGCAATCAATTTTTTTGTAAGAACCAAGGAATGCTTGATTGAAAAAGGACCGCCTCGTTTCGCCCATAACTTAGTGTCACAACTTTATCACTAGCAATGTGATCTTGGTTTTAGATCTTATTAATGAGCGCATCCCCGATGCACCAAATAAAATTAAATAAGTACCCAAAATAATTGGCCTTGTTTATTTTCTACGTTTATCTGTGACGCTGTATAAGGCAACTCAAAAAGCAGCCACGAAAATTGTCCAACAGAATTCTAGCTTTAAAAGAATGTCCTTATCGATGAGAGAGTGAAAGGAACAAGATGTGCGAGAGGGGAGACGAAGCGGCAAACTCCCAATTTTCTGATGCGATAATCAATAATTTTGGGGAAGAGATAGCCGTTTCTCAGCTGTGCGTGAAGTACGGTAGTGATGTGACGTACTACACACTTATGTGGGTCACCACCAAAGCGCCTGAAATGCCTTTATCCTGATTCAGGAATTTCTGTGACCAGTTGTGCAACGATTTATGAGCGCTACCACGCGAAATGTAGCCATAAACCTAGCGTAACTCTAAACAAACATTCTCACTTATAAAATTAACTGCGGGAACTGCTAAGAAAATAGAACACTTTATCGGAAACCAGACTTTTAATTACGACATTTCAATAAGTAGTTATAGTGCATCAAAGTAACTATACAGACATGAAAACTCCACGACTACGTCCTTCCATTCCCCATAACTTCCTCAACTACCTCATTTCTGCACTTCGAAATAGACCAGACTATCACTCTTCTCGTAGTTTCCTCTTTTCTTTCACGAAAAACTAATCATGGGATCCGGAGGGTTTTTCCCCGGGGGCTTTGTGAGAGAATGCTAATCTAAATGCGTACGGAGGCGTTTCAACGCTCCCAAAACTAGTTCGCTGGCGTCAAGTAATGCAATTTGGATCCGCAGACGTTTACGGGAAAAATGAAGCTGCAAACAAAAAACCTTCTACCACTAGCCTTGCTGCCACTTCGTAAGAATTCAATTTACCTAGTCGGAAGGACTGTGAAGGCCAGGACCTTTCAACGCCTTCCTCCCCACTCATTGTCCTTTTGGCTTGTGTATTATTGAACAGAATTTGAATGTCAGCGGGAAGGAGATTATTTTAACACATATATTGAACAACGATTCCTAGTATTGCAAATTTTGTGTTTAAAAGGATAAGCATAAAGCATTTGCAGTTGATCAATCCCGTTTTGGGATGCGGCACGCATTCTACTTCCATTTGTACATTCGTAGTGGCGTTTGAATGCGATGTGGCCTATACAATGACTTGCGGGGGCCAGCCGATGTACAAGTCAGTGTTTTTATCCTCCCAGACAAGTCTGGTACCAATTAACCGACCCCGGAGATGAACGCCCTATCAGTTCCTCGAATCTAAACTGCTCCATCCGCCCTAACCGCCACCATGCATCGAGTGGGGCCACGGTAGTGTTTACCGGAGGGGCCATACTAAACGCGCTGGTCCTTGCGGACAAATCTGGATTGATCTTTGCTCACCAGACTCAATCATTCATCACTACGAAAATGATCAGTGTGTGCCATCTAAGTCTGATAGCTAAGTGGCGAGCTACTGATTGATGAGTAAAGTACAACTCTTACACCCACTGACTCCTGACAGCCAATTGCATAGACCACACTGCATTCAAATGTCGCGACGATTCTAAAGAGAAGTAGAATAAGTGGCGCATCCAAGAAATAAAGGATCATTGTCAAAAGTTTTGTCCCTTATCGCTATATATTTTCATTTTTCTTCTCTAGATCCCAGGACAATGGTGCATGACCAAGTGTCCGCGCAGTGATATGCACGTAACGTCTATTTGTGGGTTTCAAGTTATGTCCTCGTCACTGTCCGTGATGTCCCAAGTCACTTTTGAAACTAAATATTTGTAGCTCGACAGCGATCCCAAGGCAGGTTGTTTGGCGAGACCTTTGACCGCCCAAACCGGCATTTGTCAGGTGCGCCTCGAGCCACAGGCCCCAAACGTCTATTGGTTCAAAGGGCGATTATCAAAACATCAAAGGAAAAACACAACTCAGTAGAACGCTCTTTCGCAATCCATTTCATGTACTAACGAAAGAGAAAATGTTGAAATACGTAAGTAATAAAAAAACAAAAAAGTGAAAAATCTTGCCCACCTTATGGAGCAGAACTCGTAGACAGTCCGGCAAGGACATTCCTTCTTCACGCACTGTTTCTTGCTTTTCGCACACTGACAGCCTTGCTCTGGTTTCGTCACTTTGGCGACTTTCTTTGGTTGCTCCTGGAAATCAAAGGAGATTAATGGATTCAGCGGAACGCCGTATAAAAAGCCACCACGGCTGCCCTCTCTGCAAGCCAATAAATGCATAGTTTGCAACAATGACCTTGCAGCCCAAGGGAAGAAATGTGAAAGATTGCTGGCAATGGCAGCCCCTGAACAAAACTAATGGATAGTTTGGCAGTAGGAGAGAAAGACGCGAATAATAACGATGTGATGGAAAAAACGATGAAAAGGGGAAGGCATCTAACAAGAAGAAGTGATGGATGAGACAAAGCACGTATTATCGATGAAGAGCATCTGTGTGAAGATGATGGATGGAAAACCTACGAAAAAAGAGATAAATGATAAGCATTAAGCGCTCTCGGTGGACCAATCGCACCAGGATACGCCGCATCCTTGACTTCTTCTGAAATCGTAGAGCTAATTGGAAGCGCACTTTGGTCCTATACGATGACTTCGCTTGAGATGGTGGCCATCGATTCAGCTAATTACACATTTTCCACAATGCCAGGGCGTACCTAGACAGGAAGCGATTTCGTGATAGGGCTAAATTTTGCCTCTAACTGCTGTTGATAAACGTCTGCTCATTATTACTGTAACGAGAGCAAAGACTTCGTTGTACACTCAACGCCAAAAATTATTGCGGCCATGCTTCTCACTTCGAGTCAGAAATGGATTAAATCAGATACATATGAAGAATTTTGAAGAACTGAGATTGATGGTCCTCGTAACACCTTTTGTTCTCAGAATCGGCAAAATCATAGATCCTCATAAATACAATATGATCCCATGATGTAACGAAATGAATGAAAAAAGGAAGTAAAATGAAAATGCCGGGAAAAGGGGAAATAAAGCAGTAAACCAAATAAACTAACTATTGGATTTATTACCAGGCTTCTTCCTCGTATAGGAGAAAAGTTAACGAGCTCTCCACAGGAAGAGAAAAGGAGGAAAATTCCAAAAGAAAATGAGTAGGAAATGAATTTGAAAGTGAGAGAACGAGACCAGCAAAGAGAACCTCAATTGCTTTAATGAAGTCTATCATCCATCATTATCATCATCTATCATTAATTATCATCAAAATCAGATTCAATGACCTTGATCACCTTGAATCTCCAAAGAAACATCTTCACATTCACAAAGTGTGTCATAGATCTGTAGTACTGTATACGCCGAGGATTTAGAAAAGGAAAAAGTGTCAGCTATTCAAAAAGCTATTCATTTTTAAACCACTTCTCAGAATAATATTTTCAAATCATATTTCAGCAGAGTTTAGAATACTTGCTGTGGATTCTTTCAGCAGTGAACCGAACACATTTAATTTCACGACATTGACGAGCTGCTACTGTAGAATTGTTGACTTGCCTTGTTTTTGCAAATCTGCTTGCAAGCGCAGAGTTTGCTGCATCCCTCTTTGATTCGTAGGCAATCACAGCGCTCGGCTTTGGCACAGGCGTTCTTTGCCGGTTTGGCAGGATCGACTTCACATGAGCACTTGCAAATTGCCTGATTCAGGCAGTCACCTCGATACCTGAAATCGATAATGCACCCGTTCGGTCCACAAAGACCCGTTATGGACCCGCTTTTGTTCTCTTCTCGCTCAGCCATCTGCCACCCACTAATGAAGGATCTTCGCGCCCCTCTTGACAATGTCCCAAAACGGCCGTGCCCAGCCGTTCCCAAATGTTCCGGGACAAACGATCTTGGATGTGAAGGTTGTATTAGGTGGTTGGTCGGATGCTGACATGTCTCATACTCGATGAATGATGCCACCCACAGCTCTTTGGATGCGGGATAAGTCGGCGGGTATTGGAAAGCCACGAATAATACCCTGGGGACCACTAACCCCGTGCCAATTCGACAGTCGTAGTCATATCGCTTTGCCGCTGCATTTGATGCCATAAATCAACAACGAGTGAACTTGAACCTTCTATAGACTACTTAACGCTTCTCTGGACGGGTTCTGTGCTGAAGTGTCGGGGAGGGTAAGGCTTCTACTATGGGTAACAGAGCACACTGCGTTGGTATAGGTTCAGGATCATTACTACGACTTCCTGACTTGTCCAACATCCTAAATAAAATTTTGGAAAAAGTACATAAATAATATTGAGATCCAAGGAACAATCTTTGGTTTTGCAAGCTGAATGGTTCAATTACATACAAAAATGATTTTATTGTCAAATACAGAATTTTTTCAGTTTGTTGATTAGGAAAGAAACTTCTTGACCGTCGAATTTAGCCAGTAAGGGTTCCCTATGCCCCCCCCCCTTTTGACTGGCCTGTTCCGAAATGATCTCACAAAAGTCAATCTTCATCCTCCCCTTTGTGCCCCTGCAGGTCTTCAATAGTCTTCTCATCTGTCTCCGCCCACAATAGTAGTGTCTACTTCCTAGGCCTTACAATATGTGCACATACATATCTCTTTTAGTACCTATGCACTTACCAGAATTACCCCTTTTGCTTTTGTAAGACCTTTTCGGTAGGATCTCCCCGTTGGGCTCAGTTTCTTTTCTACAGCAAACAGTATATTTGGCGCCTTTAATGTAAAAATGACACTGGCTTGGCTCCGAAAAGCGTGCAACGGCGTCCAATTTGAATGAATTGAATGCAGGCATGTGAAAATCTGGTCCCCCCCCCCTCCTTCTTTAAACTGCTAGGATATGGTCTCTCCTTGTCTTTATAAGACCGTGTCGACTGGCACTATTAGAGCTGTTCATGTCCAGAATTTTTTTTAAGCTTTTTTTTTTTCGCACCAGATTCTCTCACAGAAATGGCTAAGAACTGCAGGATCTGGACCGTACGTTGTTTTCCATCCACAGCAGCTCCTCGAACGTCGAGGATTGTTCAATAATACTTTTCAATGTTTTTGAGTTACAGCAACCATTAATAAATAAATGGGGAGATAGAATTTCGAGATAAATTGGGATAGATAAACTATTGCGAGAAGGAACAAGCGATGGGGGCTACCCGCAAGATACGGGGGCATTGTTGCGCGCAAATGCAATCAAAACGTAAAATATTTCCTTTCGTTCAAACGTGGCCAACCATTAGCTTTAGAGGGGGAGGAAAATTTCAGATTTCGTGAGCAATTTTCATTTTTCCCGGAATTCCTGCCTTTTCCCAGGCCTGCCCCAGATAATGCCCACGTATCTAGCCAAAGCGGCCAAATAATCCATTCGTGTCTCCTTGTCTTCTCCATAAGAAAAGATCGGATGACAAAATATTAAAGGAGCCAAAACGAAGAGCTTTCAGTGATTGTGGTTAGCTTTCAAAGAAGAAATCGTAAGTTTACCCCGAATCAAAATTAATAAAACACAAAGCTTTTGCTTATCCTGGCTCTGTTTTCACCAGAGAGCAGAAAGTTTCTTGGATATTTTTAGGTAGCCAAATTTGAATAAACTCTAGGGAAAAGGAACAGCTATCAGCTCCCTTGTGTCGTAGGGGAGAAATTTGAGAAGCGCTTCACTTTTTTCTCTAGCGTCGTTTCAGGTTCCATACATCCAAAGTGCATCGCGCTTCCTAGTAGGAACGACTTATACTGAAAGCCTTCTGATGTCCGCAAGATTAGCCGTCGTCGTCGCTCAGGAGAAGATTTCGCAGTGAAGGCCGCTTTGCCCTGACGAAAGCCGCGCATTACTGAGATTGAATGGGAATCAATACGTGGGAAAAGCAACACACACACAGGGGGACACTCCCACAGCTCTGAGCTCGTTGAGCGCCATCCATCCGGTCAGGTAAGGGATAGGGATCTGCGGGACCACCACGACCTACCACGGCGGCGGGACTGGCGAAAAATGAGTCGTCAAGGAAGTAAAGTCCGACTCACCTGGTGCTTTCGCAATGCTCATCGCAGGTTTTCCGTGCCGCCACACACGGGCAGTTATCGGCACTGCAACGGCTCTGGGTGGCAGCACATTCACAGCAGAAGCTGTTCACCCGACTCATTTCGCTCGCCATTTTCCGCTGAATGACCTGCTCCAGAATGCCTCAGCGACGACGTCGACCACCACCAGCTAGTCGGAATATTTAAGAAGATGTAACGAAACGGCTAGCGAAAATCGATGTTGGCACGTCGCCAGGTGCTGGAGATGACTTGCACGACGCCTGATGACCTTGCGTAGTGAATAGCACCGGCTTCTGGGATAAGCACGACAGAAAAAGGAGTAACTAGGTGCTTGACGAGGTGACGCGGCGATGGCAGTTGGGGGCGGAGATGGAATGGAGTTGAAGCCGTCAGCGGCGTGCGCCGACGGGGGCTTTCGATCGGCGAGGGGCGTGCCGTGGCGCTAGGCCAGATGACCAGCGGTCAATTGTGGGCCCCGTTCAGCTAATTGGCACGTCGCCATCACAGCATTACCCGCACCACAACCCGGTGTTCACGGGGGGCTATGCGTGCGGCTAGAATGACTCATTAATAGAATTCCGAATGTTCCTTGTGAATGGCTGGGAACTGCAATAGCGTAGGTTGTAATGAGATGGGCGGAAGTTAGTTCAAAGGTTTCGATGTAGCAGAAAATATTGAAATTTTGGCAAAAAAAATCCCTTGAAATTTCACTTATTCACAAAAAATTTGTTCAATTAATTTTGGATTAATTTCGCAATAATTAGCTCAATAACAACTCGCTATATTGATAGTGACATATTACCTTAATTAGAGCGGAAGTGATGTAGTGGTAAGTGAAGCTGCCTACCACGCGAGCGGTCCGGGGATCAAATCCTGGGTCGTGAGTCGCCCGGGCCAACCAAGCCTTCCATCCCTCCGGGGTCGGTTAATTGGTACCAGACTTGTCTGGGAGGATAAAAACACTGACTTGAACATCGGCTGGCCCCCGCAAGTCATTGTGTAATGTAAAGTCCTTCAGAAAGGGTCAGTCATTAACCTAACCCATCTGTAGCCCTAGGGTCAATCCACATTACCGATTTTATGTCCTTGCTTATTGATAATTTGTCCGGAATTTCATATGAGCAATGTTAACGAATTGAAACGATAAAACATTTGCGTTCAGCAAGTCCTATCTTCTTTCTTTAATTGCCTATTCGAATCATCCTTCAAAAATTGTCCTCTACGATTCCGAATGGAAGTGGAATGCGTGGCGCATCCCAAAATAGGTGTTGAACGCCAAATGTTCTATCGTTTTATTCTTAATATTGCTCATATGAAAATCCGACAATATCAAAAGCAAAGCAAAAATGGTAGATGTGGATTAACCCTAGGGTTACTGAGGGGTTGGTTAGTGAACTGGCCGCTTTTCTACTTTCTAGAACGATCTTCACTGTTTGAATAGAGGTCCGTGTATGTAAATGGATAAATAAAGGATAAAGCATTTGCCGTTGATCAATCCCTTTTTGGGATGCGGCACGCATTCTACTTCCATTTGTACATTCGCAGTGGCATTTGAATGCGATGTGGCCTATACAATGACTTGCGGGGCCAGCCGATGTTCAAGTCAGTGTTTTTATCCTCCCAGACAAGTCTGGTACCAATTAACCGACCCCGGAGGGATGGAAGGCTTGGTTGGCCCGGGCGACTCACGACCCAGGATTTGATCCCGGACCGCTCGCGTGGTGAGCGCGCCACTTGTCACTGCACCACTTCCGCCCTTGTGAAGGTAAATGAATCTTAAAAGCGAATGGTATAATACATTCAGCTAACTTGACGAATATGAATCATGAAAATATAAAGGCTCGAAGGGTCTTACTAAAGTGGATCAAATTTGGAAGGCACATTATACACAGGGCCTATATTTCATTTGTTTGTATGAACGAAAAATAGATATTCAGAACATCGCTGGATAAATATCTTCTTGGATACGCCACGTATTCCACTTCCATTCAGAATCGTGACAGAGTTGAAGGTAAACGTGATTTGGTCTATATAATGATTATGGGGCCAGCCTCTTTACGCTTCAATTGTCCTATTGTTCCAGATAAACTTCAGCTAAGCTCCGGCTTACATGGCGTCCTGTTTGTTCGAGATTCGATTCCCCGGACCGTGTGCCTGGTAAGCGGGTCCACTTGCCATGACACTATTTGTAACCTTATTCATTAAATTATTTATTTATAATATATGACGAGTTCTGCCACGAACTACTGAACTAGGTGAACAACTTAAAACTGCTATTTTGAAAAAAAATATGATTAGAATCAAGCTAGGCAGGAAGAAGTCCTTGCATCGTGGAGTGTCAAGCAGCACAATAGCACGAGCTCATGAAAAATTATCACACTTAATTGGATAACCGAAAGGTGACTAATTGTGTCAAGCTTCTGAAAACACGGAATACCCCCGACAGCGTATTTACTGAGTCGTTTAATCCAATACAATCAAATGGCGCTAATCCTGCCCGGTGATGACCATAATTAGCTTACAACGTCATTGAAGAGGTTTTTCGAGCCATCGGTTCCGGCGTCTGCGATTCTTGGTCATCTTGAGACTCGCTCCATCCGGCAACAAGCAGCCATTTCGGGATGCGCCATGCACTAATGTCCTTTGTTCAAAAATGCAAGTGAGTCTGTTAGGTTACGAGATTTCTCAAGCCACATCGATAAATCAAATAAAGGAGTTCAGTACCGAACGAATAGCATTTCAAGAAAAGTTGCTGGCTAAAGCGTGACTCCTCCTTTTGAATGAAAGGGAGCAATCCTCCGAAAAGCCTTTGAAAGTCAACCAGCTACCTGAATCTCCTCTACGCCAGTCAGGCGTAACAGTCTCCAAGCCCCAATAGGAAGTTGCAGACATCATTGTCAATCGCGTGGTCTAATTAGTTTTTTATGCAAGTGCACTGCTTAGAAAAATCTGTGCGTAACATGCATTAAAAATTACTAATAGACCTACGAAAAAATCATGACAAGGCTACAAAGGCCACAAGAAGGGAGTTTAAGGCAGAGTTCACAGAGATGAAAGGCAGCTTACTAGCATCAAGGTAGAGGGGTGGGGGATAAAAAAATCTATGAGAAACGGCCCAGAAACAGAGAAATTGGACTCCTACCCTGCAGTTGATTTGCACATTGATGCAATCCTATTCGACGCTACCCTCTTCAACCTTGACGCTCCTCTCTAACTAACTCGCCTGTAAACACCGCCCTGTGCAAAAGTGCAGCCAAGCCAGTGGCGTGTCCCGTGAATAGCCCCCACGAGGACGGCCAATGCTATGCCGTTTGGCCCGTGCATATCTTCGCTCGAACTTGCTTTTCTCGTCCCACACGATGTTGGCTTCCCCCTACATTTAGCAGACTTTCTATACTTGACCTTTGACCTTTCCGTGTATCTCCTCTGACACCAAACGTTCGCATGGCATTTTTTATGCCGTCGACGGGCTCCAAATCCGTGCTGGGGAAAACTGGGATTTTTTACGCGGACCATTGCTGTTTTTGTAGCCAAGATGTCATTCTCCCTTCACTATCTGCAATTCTCATCTGCCATCTGTGGCACTTATGACGGCAATGCACACCCACACAAAATAAAAAGAAATGAAGCCCTAGCAAGAAAGAACGTTCATGAATGCTGTCGCTTGCACCTACATGTGAGAGCTTTGCCCTAAAAAATAAGATTCAGCTGTAAAAATAAACGATTCATCAAAGCGGACAGCATTAATCTGAAATAAGTCATCCACTTGGAATCAGGCAAATTCTGCAAATCACGGAGGCCTGATGGCTTTTTACGATATTACCCAGTTGGTCGCTTGTCGCTTTGAGACCAAGCTCGCCTCTTGACCCGATAACACTCCAACGCTCAGAAAGATTGTAAAGCGGGACCGGTTCGAAGCGGTTTCTATGGACAGGGATCGCGCCTCAAACTTCTACTGTGGAGCCTCCTCCAAAAAAGACTGATTGAAAATTAATTTGCCCCATCGCATTAAGAATTGATGGGAGATTGAACGGAGGACGCCAACGACGTGGAATAGCGCCTCCGTTCCGGTTGTTGACATTTTTGTACGATGACGAAAACCACTGAACGAAAAACTTATTCAACTAACAACGCGTTCAATCTCTGCAGCCGACCTGTAAGTATACTTTGACTGGAAAATTAAAGCTTTTACTCCCCTCATAATTTTGGGAACTGCCACTCCTATTTGACCCCGAGATTCCGTTTTCCGGTTCATCCATGTATGGCGGATTTTGATCAGCTGCATAAAAAACCTCTCTGGCCATCTTCCTCAACTTTGGAATGTCCTTTTCAGTGTTTAGAACGAGGTAGGGATAGCTGAGCGGCTATGAGTGCAGCTCATGCTTGGACCCTTCAATGCTGGAATTGCCGTCTCCGCCAACGCTTGACCACGACCTGCGGAACTTGCAAAAATAGTCCTTGTACCACCATCAGGCCCAGGTTGACAAAGCGGCCGATAAGGACCCGCGTCACAACAAATATTGTTAAAACGACTGGACCGTGCGTCTCAGGCTAGTGAGAACCGAATAAGCCTTGCTTCGGAGAGAGACGGAGTACCTGACCCGGATTCCGCTTGACTTCGTTCCGAAGCCGAACTAACAAAGTACCAATTTAGCTTCATAACGGACCTACTGAAAACTGCAAAGCGATACAACTAGAAACAGCTATCCCTAACCTCGTTCTAGCAGAAAACTGAAATTGCCTAACCTAGCCACTGTAACTTACCAGCAAGGCTTATTTCCGGGTACTCAAATTGTATTCCAAGCTCATTTGTTATCCTGTTCCAAAAATCAACTACCAAAGGGAAAAAAACAAAAGCCAATGACATCGTTTGAGAAAAAAATATATCACATATTTATCTCATTTGCTATTCATCATTGGTGCACGCAAATGGTTGAAATATAATGTGCATATAATCGTAGAATCGTGAATAACATTCAAGACTTGAAAGTTTTCTTGAGGGTTTTCGTGAGTATAGAGTGGCTCTCCAAGTTCCAATTGCGCTGAATTGCGACGTGTTAGTGCACTGCCATCAGTTAATTCTGAGCCTCTTCTATCTCGAAATGATTCTCCCTGCAGAGCGATCATTTTCTGATTCGTTTGCGAATAGCGAAACGATCTTGTTTCCAAGTTTGTATAGATTCCAAACCGCACTGGTAAAACTGTTGCAACAGAGCGCTCCTTCACCACGCTTATACCGATGCAAAGGCAGTGGCGATGGTTGGGAAGCGGAGCGGTTTTCGATGACGTCATCGGCTGTCATCAGTAGAAGGGCGCTGAGGCGCTCGCTGTCGAAGCTCGCTCTTCTGCCCAACAGCTTGACCTGGGCGTTTGGAATTTACTACAAAGTTGGAAACTAGAGGGAACTTTTTTGTAGTCTCATTTGAGGCTGTAATCAAACAACACGTGATCAAATCGCAACAAAAGTACCCTGAGACGGTTATTTGCTCATTGAAACTCATTTAAAGGAATCTTCCACGGACCATGGACCAGTGGGCGGGACCGGAAGTGGTTTTGCGACGAAATGCATGGTAGGTACGGATCCACGTTCATGGGAAGGTTTGAAGTGAATCCTGTTCACGTTCGTGCGTTCGACGTAAAACCACTTTCCGGTCCCGCCCACTGGACCGTGGAAGATTCCTTTAAACACTTCACCGCTCCGGAGGGAAGTCAAATAGGCGGGAGCGCTACATGACCTTGAATAATACTTCTATTTTTCCATATAAAAATGCTCTTGTTGGCTCCCATTCAGTGACCCCCTCCCCCCTCCTCCTCGGGAAATGCTCTCTCAATAACTGCGTCATTTTTTAATCTTTAGCGTTTTAGACTGCAACATCGCGTGCCGCCTTCAGAGCCAATGGGTCGTCAGTGCCTCACTGGTTTATCCGTTCATTCGCAACCAGTCATGAACAACGATGAGCAGATTTGAATTAGTAATAAAATAAGAGGTCAACTCTTATTAAGTTGTTCTTTTTTATCTTCATCAATCCGGCCCACAAAAAGACCCCTACAAAATACTCCTGATTCCTCTGCGTACGTTCCCTGAGATGGTGTACTGGCAAGTAACGCCTTACCATGGCATGGTAGGTCTGCACTAAACCCCCTTTGATCAACTAACCCCCTCACTCTTCTGTGATCGGCGAAATGGTACCAGACTAGTTTGAGGTTCACTAATTCTGATCTGTTTATCGGCTCAGCATTGCAGGTCACTTATAGACCAACTCACATTAAAAAGTGATTGCTATTCTGAACAGAGTTCCAATGCATGGCGTATCTCAAGAAGGGATCAGTCGATGCAACTTCCTTTTTCCTTCGTTTCTCGTTCAGTAACTTCGTGAACCTCTTCGACTTCACGCTATTGGCTTTGTTAGTGAGTATAAGTCAAAGTTTCATGCCAATATTTCCTACAGGGTGAGCGAACGACACCTAATAGAGTTCCGTCTGGAGTGAAAGTTTTGTTCACAACCCAGCATTTTTGAGAAACACCTAATAGATTTTCAGATGACGACACACCAAGAAACAACTGGAAATCTTTCCGGTCTACAGCCGTGAAATCTCTTTGGCAGAAATTGAAACTCGCCATAATTTATTAAATGTTGCGAGAGTCTCACCCAGCAGAGTGGGGTCGTTGCGGTTCGAAGCGGTTCGAAGGGCTAAATGCGTTCAAAACCACGAAGAGCGTACTCTTTTATTGCAAAATTTAGGACTAATGGTAAGCGTCAGAAGAGGGGGAGACCCCGGGCCCGTAAACAATCTTCGTTTTCCCCGGGGGAATTCATCTCCCTTCCTAGGCTTAGTCCTAGCTGCTGCCTAGTTGAATATTCCCTTTATAGGTTTATTTGATCCAGCACAAGACTAGACACATTATACAACAAAAAAACTAGACAAATAGTAGAAAAAAGGTGGTAGCACTTCGTAACTTTGAAGGGCCCCTCGAGCCTCTGTAATGCCCCTCTTACGGGTGAACCCTTTCTTTCCGATTATTCCATCGAAGCGACTTTTTTTTCTGTCCATGGTACTTGTGAACGAACCTAAGAGATCGGTTTTGATTTGAGTAGTGTCGTTACTTTGCGTGATTTTTACTAAACATTACCTTCAAAGATTGTAGATGCGAAGTAATGGTAGAATGCCGTGGCGCACCCTTGAGCAATGGATAAATCATCGAGTATTCTAATCAAACTGCCTATCTTTTCCCTCCATCTTCTTCATATGTTTGTCAGGCTTTTCGTGGCAATGTTTATAAAGCAATTCGGCACAACCAACAATGATATGTACAAAACGAATGAATTATGAATTTGATTTCATTAAGAATTTGAGGATTCCCATGAGTTCTCTCCTTTATGCATTTGGCTGGGCAGCTAGATAGAGAAGGGCTTCGTTGACGGAGCGACGCAGAGCCAACACGGGAATGGAAAGCTCGCAGAATGTCGTCCTTCTTGATTATATCAAGAATAGTGTCTGGAATAAAGTGATCTCGATCCGCACGTTCATATTTCAAAGCCTAGTTCGGCCGATTCGAAACTGCGCGAGCGGAGAGAAGTGAGTGAAAGCGGGGCTAGTGACAAGAGAGGGAAAAGAAGCTGCAGAAACGCTAAAAAGGCGGACCTTCCAAGCTACTTCTGATGAAAATACATTGTGCGCTGAGGGAAGAGAACAGGTTATGGAGCATACAGTACGAGAGGACGTAGACACGCCACCGCAAAAACTTTGCCTCACAGTAACAGTGCAAGCGAGCAGCGGCGCAAGAGACAATGCCCTAGCGCCCTTGTCACAAAATTAAGCTGGCTAAACGATGCATATTTTAGATTTGTGGATAACAGTATTCTACTAATAGACCGGAAGAATCAATTATAATAACATTAGTTTCCATCGTGGGATGTGCCTTTAAGTCTACTGCTGCAGATACGGCCCTTGCAAATCCTTCGTATTACCGAAAAACTTATTTTTAATCATCCTCAAATCAAGTTCAGCAGTCGTCCCGCAAAATGTCCCTGGCCCTAATTTCGAAAGCAATCAACTGGCACCCATTCGATTATCCATACGAGCTATAATAATTATCTTCGCGCTTGTCCAACCAATGGAATAATTAATCGATGATTCTTTTTGTAGTCCCTAACCACGTCATCTCCAACTACGTAGCCATTTCTGCGGTATTGCGATGTAACGCAGCACGCAGCCTCACCTAGAATCTCGCCCAAATCTACATTGCCGGTGACATACACAGCCCATCCTACAGCACGATTCTCTGCACTTTTGTTCAAATTCTTTCAACACTCTCATCTAACCGTTCTTTCCAGCCGAGGGATCATCCCCCAGTCTTCATGCGTGACTTATTGAACATCTCCTGCAAACAAGAGATTCTTTTCTCAATCCAAAACTACAAACGAAAACTTTAATGGACATCCTGGTCATTGTAGCATTTTATTTGATTTCTTCGCCGCATTTGCGGGTTCTTCTACCCTCCAAGTACACTCTATCATCCAATTTGCGTCCCCCCCCCCTGCACTCTTCAATGACTTCTGCAGCGCTCCTCCATTTATTCAATTTTCCCTGCAACTTACTTACGAATTTATGTTTAGTGCGCTGCAAACCTATATATGTACAGTGTTATCGATCACTTGGAAGACGCTAAACAGCCCTAGAGACACTTTTGAGCAGAAAGAGCACTTACATACTAGTAGGGCAACCGCCCGTTGAGAAATTGAAAAGAGAGCCTTTTTTTCAAATTTAATTCAAATTCTTTCAAATTCAGAATGGGAAGTCGCTTTTGAGTGGCTGAGGGGGTAATTGTTCTGTTGTGCTGAAAGTGGAAGTGCTCGTGTTTGTAGGATTTTTACATCGAGAGCCGCTAAAATGGTTAGAAATTTTTAGTATTTGCTAAATAATTGAGAAACAATGATTTGTACCCCATGACGGCAAGTTAAATTGAATTAGGGAGCAGGAATCAGGATCAACCGTCGTATTCGCACTTCAAAAAATTCCACCCCCCCCCCCCTCCAAACCTAAGAGGGTCTAAAGATTCCATCTTAAACCTCGTTGTGGCGTACAGTACAAAAACAATTGCAGTACACTCAACATCAAATGCCGAGGTTTCAACAAAGGACGACATGGAGACTACTCCCAACACCGTCATCAACCCTGAAGGTGGGAGAGGGGGTTCCAACACAACTTCCTCCTCCCACCCCCGACCTTCAATCACCCTCACCATCATGGCTGTTTTTACTGCACTTGATTTTGAGACTAGCGCCGCGCTCCAACGCCTCCAGCTTTTTTTTCCAAAACGACTATAGAGCGGTTGGGTAAGGGTATAGCTTCGAAAAAGATACGGAAAACTTCAAATTCCGCCCGTTTAACGCCCCTTCCGTGAAGCTTTCGCATGATCTAAAAAAACGACGCTCCTTTGACCGCACTACTAACTTCCACAAATACGACCCCCTGTCATCGACGCAACCTTGGTCACTCCAATGCGAACGCTTCCAGCGAAAATGCACGGACTAATAGCTCCTCTGCCTCCTCCGCCCCCCCCCTTTCTGAATTAGTCAAAAAAGAACGGCTGACGCTGGCTGGAGTGTGTCAAGTGGTGGTACATTTGACAACACCATGGAACCGTCGACTTCCAGCGAGTGGTCGTACCGATTCCAAAATTTCTCTAACGTGACGATTTACCCTGTCCACCATGACCGTACTGGAATCCCTTGCGGCTCGAATTATTCGTGGTTAATAAAAATTATTAAGCTTAACTTCGACATACAAATATTGACTTCTTGATTCATAATACTGTTCGCTCCCCTCAATTTTTACCTTCATATTTTCAATGATATTTTGGAGTATGAAACAGGTGCTGCACACTTAGATCACCATGAGCTTCTTCTGAAGCACCATAGTCAAGATAGAAATACTTATTTTGTCAAGAGATCCCACCATTCAATCCACAAAACTGCAAGGCCACATCGCTCTTCTTTGCGTCGTTGTATACCTGTAATCATGAAGAATTAAAGTTATCCTTATTCCCACGTTTCAATACAGTACCTCTCTAAGTGCGTCCAGACCCATACTGTCCACGTATGCCATTGCCGTGCAATCCACAACGATCGCCCGTCCATTCAACAGAGACTGAATATTGCTCTTGCAGATTACAGACCTAATGACCTATCTAGTTTTTAACCAAAGCAAAGCTCACATCTTCTTTGACCGATGTTATCAGCTCAGAGATCTTATCTGTGAACAACGTGACGTTAGCAAAATGCAGTGGTGACTCGAACTTGAGTACGGTCACTCCTTCAGGAACATGCTGTGGAGGTATTGTGTCCAGCTGTGCAGCTGTGAAACGAGGCCTAAAACCATGGTTGATTGGTTTGGTGGTGAAAGTGCTGGCGCCGCTGTTAGTGGTGCTTCTTTGCTTTTTGCAGGATCGAATCCTTATCAGAACAACTACTATATGTTTGCTATCCATTCAAAGCCACTCAACTTAAAAACTTAGAGAATTTTAGTGGACGAAAGAAAATATTCATGAAATCTTATTGGCCTTCCGGTTTTTTTCTGGCATCTTAGCCTTCTCGAGAAATCGTAAAGGGTGTTAACAGACATGCCAAGAAGACGGCGCTAATACTGAAGTGGTGTCCTCTCCTCCCTTGGTCAACTCCAAGCGCGAACCCTTACCAAAATCGCACCTACCAGCTCCTTTCCTACTCCCCCCCCCCTTCCAAATAGTTCGAAAGAACGGCTGACTCTGGCTGGACTGTATGGGGGGGGAGAGAAAAGTTCACCGGCGGCGCGGACGCGAGCGCGTGCAGCTGACGTCACAGCTGCGGCAACAGCACGAGAGGGCAAACTAAAAGCGTCGCTGCCACTTCCCTTGGATAGTAGAAGGGTAGCTGGCACCTCACCAACCAATGCAATCAGCAGTGCCGTGAACGAAGTGATTGTATAGGTGCTATTTTCGCCTTCGAAAATTAGGAATTGTTTGCGAATGAGGAGGAAACCAACGGTTAACGAGTGCGCATCCAATCCGAAGTTGATTTCAATAAGTCCATTCTTCGTTATTACCTCTGCTTACTGCATAGTGAATCAGAGTCAACAGTGTCCTATACGCAATGTTATAATTGGCACCACTTTTGCTCAATCCCTCGCCGCGCTGTGACGTCAAAGTGACGTCACCCGCACGCGCTCGCGTCCGCGCCGCCGGTGAGCTATTCCATGGAGCCGGACTGCAGAAGGATGGGGAGATATTCACCCAGGAGGATCGTGCAGTGGTTGTAAGTAAATCTGCCCAACCCACGCGTGCAATGTGCTTTATACACGGACTTTCAGCACGGACCGGCTCTTGTCAGTGACCTGCTCAGTACTGTCAGGCATTGCTCACAATTTTCACAAATGTTGACTGTTTCAAATTATAAGTTGGCGAACGTATGGTGAGATTTTACACCGCAGTTTCAATGCAGAGCAGGACGAAGTTTTCCTTACAGCCACGAGCACCAGATTAGGTTCAGAGCCATTTGATCCAAGAGTGAGAATGAGGAATTCTCAAGGGCAGTAGGCACGACACTGTTGCGACTCAAAAGTGCGAGGTAACGGTGCTAAGGCCTTGCCTTGTGTGCTGCCGTGCTGCCATCCTTATCAACCACGGCATACGTGTCTGCGCCCTCTCGCGTACGACGTACTATCTCGCGTTTTCCCTCTTTCGCAGCGGTGTGTCCTCTGTCATACCACGGCCGCTAATAAGGATCGAGATTCAGCGTTGTCCGCCTGTTGCTTGTTCTTCTGCCCAGCCAATGTTCTCACTGGAACCCTTGCCTATTTTCAAGAAAATAACGCATCATAAGTCAATTTCTACTCGTACCGCTTGATTTATTTGGCGTTTTTTCCTGTTCCATAGTGGTCCATTTACATTATTGGATTCGAAAAAGACTTTTTTATTACTGATAATGAAAACGCTGAAGGATTAATGACTATTGATTGCGAGAAAAATTGCCGCCGCACGGCGGCGGTCGTCAATGGGTCAACTCCCTTAGCCCACGGCCCTCCCCCCAATTATTTTTTTTTGTGTGATGTAATCATGGCTATTCAACTGTGACCATGTACCTTACTATCTCCTCATTGTGTGGTATTACGGTAACAGTAGTAAATAAAATAAATTTAGAAAATAAAATAACTCTATTTCTGGCCTGCCAGGACAACTCACCACTGTTCTCTAAGCACAATTGTGAACAAAGCGAAGCTAGAAATTATCAGCCTTTAGCTGACAGTCAGCTGAAATTTCGTCATCACACAAGCCGCACCAAATCGCCTGTAATTCTGTAAGGATCACTGTGGCAGTATAACGAACGTGGATATTGATTGGTTCTTTGACGCCCATTTTTTCCCGTGAAGCTATCACTCACAAAATCGTATTTGCTGATCCGCCAATAGCGGGGTAACTCTTTCACTTGTAGAAAGAGACTTTTCAGGCTGACAATAACAATACAAGCCAAAATACACTGAAAAGTACAGAGTTTTCAATTTCAGATTAATATGTAAAATTAAAAAATCAATAACAGTTTACACAAAATAAGAAGTATATACGAAAGCCTACCATAGGCAGTGGTTCCAAGAATGGTCCTAAGCTGAGTATTACAGTAAGAAGTAGTGTGGATGAGAACAATGTATAAAGCTGAAATGCTCTATTAGGATCTCTTTGTAATCAATTGACTACTCAACACAGTCAGAATTAGTGAATCAATATCAATCAATAAATGCACCTGAGTGTTCGCTCCGGACATTTCACAAACTGAAGACCTGCTCAGCGATGCTCCCACAGGAAACTGGGAAGAATGGACGACGCTACAGACATTATGCCAACCGCATAAAACTCCTTCAAGGAAAGGCCCATGATATTTACACAAAACTTTCCAATATTTCTCTGTTTACAGAGAAGGCAATGGCTACGGTAATTGCCCGGGTAATTGTGACATTCTTACATTTAGAAGAGAGTGGTCTACCACAAGGGTGATTTTAGGTTCAAGTCGTCCCTTATAGTGTAGCAACGAAGTGTTTTTCTTATACCCAGTGAAACTTAATAAATGTTTTAAAATAAAAATTAACACCGGAAAAGTGGTGAGTAATAAGTGTCGTGCGAGCGGCTGCGTGCAGCACTGCCATACCTTACGAGTAGGATCCACGTCGAAAGTGGTTATTACGAATGAGACATATACCACAAATAGGTTTTGATCCCGTTCCATAGGGCGGAAGTGGTGTAGTGGCAAGTGGCACGCTTACCACGCGAGCGGTCCGGGGATCAAATCCTGGGTCGTGAGTCGCCCGGGCCAACCAAGCCTTCCATCCCTCCGGGGTCGGTTAATTGGTACCAGACTTGTCTGGGAGGATAAAAACACTGACTTGCTCCCCCGCAAGTCATTGTATAGGCCACATCGCATTCAAACGCCACTACGAATGTACAAATGGAAGTAGAAATGCGTGGCGCATCCCAAAAAAGGGACTGATCAACGGCATGCTTTATCCTTCATCCTTATCACTTAATATCTGCGAAATATCCCGAACGTTAGTTATGGAGCGGACTTCAGATGTAGAGGACACCTCGCATGTCCAAAAATGAGTTCAGTATGTGATCATATTCTTCAGTTCCGAACAGAGAGTTAATTAAAGTATGTACAGAGATGAGTGGATCATGAAGAAGCACTTGGGCCCAAATTGAGGACCAAACCTGCGTAGCATCCGTTCTATACTTGTGCTTTTTTGCAAACAGCTTTCCCATTGACATCACAAACATATAACAAATTACAGCAATAGCGACGGCATCTGAGATCAAATAAGGCACCAGAGTGGTGTTCGGTAGCGATGGCAATTGGAAATCTAGAAAAAGGTTTTAGAGCATCAGGTGTTCGCATAAAAAATCAAACCTATACTAGAAAAGGGGTGCAATATTCGTAAAATAGAATTGTAAAGTAAGATTTGAAGAGCATGTATTATGCTAGGTAAGTAAACCGGTTTAAATGGGAGTCCAACTGCAGCCAGCTTGGAATAAGCAGTGCGAATAGTGTCAGTGGTGTCACAAACGAAAGTAAATGAATTAGTGCAAAGCAGCGAATTACGAAAGTGTCATGCGGGAGTCAAGAACGGACACCAGTGGGGCTAAGTCGTACCAGAAGAAAGAAGCAGAGAAGTTTGTGAAGTGAACGCAAAACGAGACCTTCCTTGTATGGCTGTTACGATATTTTCGCCCAGGGACGGGCGCGACTAAGTCGGTAGGCGTTGGGTGAGTTTACCGTAACGCATCTGCTGGCATCATGCTAACCAAGCTCCAGTCGAGTGGCTTCACTTCGGTGTCGTTTTGTCGCTGCCCGAGTAGACACAGCTCTTTCCAAATGGTCTTTAATTAGCTCAGTGGGGCGGAACCGCCTTTGGGGCGAACGCTTTTCATAGCAACCACCAGCACTGTCCGCCAGTAAAAGACGCTACATTCTGCTTGCTAATCAGCCAGGTTTCTGCTTCTTGTGGCGCATATACTTCCCTAATGCGCCCCTCTCTATTGGGTCGCTCAATTCGAGAGGGACCTCTTTTCTTCATTTCCTTCGAAAGGTGCCATGTTTTCTACTCATCAGGAACGCAGAGACATTTGAGTGCTCACCCTGAGTGAACTAAACAGCGTTCTATTCAGTATTTTCGTATTATCCGGGACTCTAGCGGTTACCAGTCGACACTATACAGATTCACTCTCGGGTTGGTCTAGGTAGGGACAGATCTTCAGGATGAGACTTTTGGTCACTCATTTAACAAGCTGTCTTGTGCACAAGGTAGATGCACAGATATAAATCAAGTAGCAGTAGTTTTTAACGTTCATGTATCTCCACTTTAACCCTATCGGCCCAGAGAATGTACATAATGAATGAAACCTAGCGACTCCATTGTTGAGTGAGTGAGTCGGAACTCCGCTGCAAGCAAGGTACCAATTTCACCCCAGGCAAAGTTAGAAAATATTGTAAAAGAACTGGAGATGGAATATTCATTTTAAAAAGAATTTCAATGACATACCCTCTTGGTATGGTGTTAACAATAGAATACCGTAGTTCTCTTTGAGATAACGTCATCGAAAGTATAACACCGATTATGACCTGGAAAAAACCTCTCTTACTTCGGAACGCACCGGATATTTGGAGCGCCTTCACCACCCATTCAAAACTCAAAAATCTATTTACAAAACCCTTTGAAACTTCTTGAGACGGCAGTGAGGGCTTTCCGGTAGACTTCAGAAGGCAGCCTCTTCAAAATGAGTCTGCCTGATTGGAAAATTATTGAAAGTGGGAAGCTAACTTCGCTTCCAAAACTGTGAGGCGTTAATGCCACACGCGCACGTTCGCGGCGGTGCTTCTATTGCGCGCCACTCGAGTGCCTCCTGCTACCGCCGCCCTTTGCCGAGCATGAGAGATGGGATCGTAAAAATTATGACTCACCAGTATAAGCTCGAGTGGTGGCGGCACAGGTGAAATTCGTTTCACCCGAGGACTAATGTAAGTTCTACCGAGATCCAGAAATAGTATTCCAACCACAGAAATGAGTAAAGCAATAAGATTTGTAGACGGGATTGAATAGATGAGATCTCGAACCATCTAAAGTAAATGGTTCAACGGCAACTTAAAACGTGGCGTATACCTAAATCACAAAGCAGTGCGAATATTCACGGTGCTCCAGAAGGAGCCATGCTTCCTCCTCTATTATTGTTTTTCCAAAAAGCAGCTTCACACAAAATGAGAACTCACCAGTAATAGCATTCCTGTACCTTCATGTCTGGGCAGCTTCACACCTATCACTTTATTAAGCTGTGAGACCATTACGTGAGCCGCCGAACCCGTTGTGAAACCGGAGACCAAAGGGTCCGAGAGGTAAGTGGTGAGGAATCCGAGGCGTAAAACTCCAAAGAGTAGCTAAAATTTGACTATTAAAGGCAAACTGAATTGTGTACAGCTGATCAAGGTGTAAGTTGAATTGGTATACACTTGAAAACAAGCGTAGAGGACGAAGGAAACCGCCGTTGAAAGAAAAAAGCAGGCTCGAAAGTTCTTTTGTGAAGAAGACAGTGCTGCAAGGACGAGACACTGGGAGCTGAGGAAAAACAATAGACGAAAGAGCGTAGCACCAACAGAGACCCAAACACCCCGCTGCGCATAGCGTTATGTTGCGAAAAAATGCTTCAAATGACTTTAGTCAAATGGCAAGACCTTAGCTGCCCTATTCCGTGCAGGACCAGCACACTTTCTATCTTTGTAAACAACGTTGCTTGATTCATGGAAGAGCTCGGTTCATCTATGTAGTCTAATCGTTAACTGTAGACATCAAATCGATGTAGGCGTTGGAATGCCCATGAGAGCCATTTCTACCAGTCGTAGGATAGCCATGCAATGAAATCTAACTCAAGGAGATGTAAAGATTTCCCTTTCGTTTGCTGTATCCATTTCGTGCTAAGTAGTGGGCCAAAAATGAATTAATTCGATTCCAGATATGAATGAGAATGCGTGGCGCGTTTCAAATGTACACTGGTGTGCAAAACTTAAGGACGAGACAGATGAAGTATCATAACCTTTTGATAGCTTTGTGGACCGTTTAACGGTTCCTGTTAACTGCTTTCTTTAGTGCCCTGTGACAGCTCTTTGTATGTGGGTTAGGTTCCATAGAGTCATCTTACGCGGGTACCCCCCAGGAGGCCCGTCGCGCGGCAAGAAGGCGAGTCAGCGGACGAGTCGCGCGCGTACTGTAGGGATTTCGCGTCAAGTTAAATAGAATGTCCCATTGCACGTCCTACATCGCATCACGCGCTGCGACTCGTCCGCCGACTCTGCCTTCTTGCCGCGCGACGGGCCTCCTGGGATGGTACCTATCTTACCGCCAGTAAACACGTCGTTGGAACAAGGCTACGTTCGTCCTTAATTTTGCACTTAGTGTATGTTACTTATCGAGCATTTGGATTTGAACTTTTACCGTCGACTTAGTAGCGTTTCAGCGAAACAACCCTTACTGTCGCACAACGCCGACTACAAGGTGAGTGACTGGTCAGGCCAGGTGTCACATCTCCGACAGCGGTGAGGTCGAGTTGGGCCAAGATTCTTCCGGTCGGGCACTCGAGTCGCTAGTCGGCACGCTGCCAACCATCAGCGATCCACAGCGAAGACACGCTGAAGCTGACAACATTAGCGCGCACAATTTTGCGAAGCTATAGCACAATATTCTGACCTATTGACACATGCCGAGCAGTTCCGAAAAACATGTAGACTGTGGAGGCGAAAAACGACGAGTACATCCCGTAGACGGGTGGAACGCCGGCCAAACTAGCGTAGGCCATCCTGTCGAAGGGTGATTAGACTATCACCAATACAGAATTAACTGTACAAGTCGTTCCCGGCTTTTCTACGAACTCGCATCCGATCCCGATTTCTTTCTATTCTATTTTACACCTTGTAAGGGGACTGAGAGCTGAGTTAGCAACTTCGCAGAATACCTTGCCTTACCTTGGGGTACATGCATGATACCGACGGTCAACCCAGCGATGAGATCGCCATGAAAATACTCCTTCCATTTGTAACTGAAATTGAATGTATTTCAGGCCGTTTCTCCCCACGCTTTCCCCTCTCTCTCCCATTCTTTGCTGGATGATTTATTTTGAAGTGTACCAAAAATATGGAAATATGGGTACCAGATGGCGAAAAAATCGAACAAAGTGTGGGCAGTATGTAAGAAGACGCACCCCTACCACTAGAGTTAGAGTACTGTAAAGATCGTGCCTGCTAGCATCAAAAGTATCTCCAAACTAAACATATTGAGAGAAAAGCTCAAATAGTCCAACACCTGTGGCGATTCGCATACTGTCATGCAACGTTTAATGAACTCCTTTAAACCAGCAAGCTGGGTGAGAGGGAGGTTTCGACCAGAATCCACTTAGTGAACTGGCCCCCTTTTTCCGCTTTATTTCATAGGACGCAGCTCATCCCCATTCATAAGCGAAGAGACGCACTGATCAGGCGTCAGAAGTGTTCGAGCTTCCTCTGGTTTTCGTGAATGTGTACGTTATCACTTTCAAGATCCGTGACGGGATTTTGCATACGTCCCTTGAGTTCTCCGGAATTTGCCGTAATGCGATTTATGTAGGTAAGTCGGCAGCCGGCGTTTCAAAGCAGTCTCCCTCAGTGTTCACAAGTAGCGCTGGGTGTGAACAAAAACTTTCGCCCGCAGCGGGACTAGAGCCCGCACCCCTCGTTACTTTTTTGTTTGTTAACTGTTGTTGTTCGGAAAGCGAGAGGTGCGGGTTCTAGTCCCGCCTGGGGCGAAAGTTTTGTTCACAACCCAGCATTCTTGTGAAACATTCGCAAGGCGAACTGCGGCCAAAAACAGCAGTTAACAACAAAAAAAGTAAAAGTGTTTTTAACGTCAAAATTCGTACGCCTTCCCGAAAATTTTCTATTTTTTTTCCCATTGCGACCCATCAAAATGCGTAAACATTTTTAATAAGTAAGTGCAACGAGTGACGGAAACCAGACTAGCGCAATTTCGTGGGTCACTAATCACTCCATCGAATGAGCCCTACCACTGTAGATTCCCAAGGGAAGAAAGGTTTGCCGAACTGCATTTCTTCGAATGTTTAGGCCTTTGGGAAATCCCACTTCAATGGAAAGCCTTTCCAATACAGCGTTTCGATCATTTCTCTAGCCATTCCTCTATTATTGTGTCTTCAGTGCATTGAAATGGACAGGGAGCAAAATAAATGCAGCCTTGTCGGCCTTATGCGCGATCGCCGTGCCGCTTCTAAGAGTACCGTCAAGTTTGTTATGGGATGCTCCCTAGTGGTGGATCGGCACCATCGCTCTCTACTCACCAAATGGCACAAGTGGCTACTCATAAAGTTCGCCGAACATGTTTACGAGCTTCAAAAGATAAGAGTTGTTATCAATGTAACACGTTACGTGCATGATACGGAACAGTAGCAGGGTTCCGCTTCAACATTGAACGCCTACTGATCAGGAACACTCAAAGATGGCTGAAAACACTTCCCTTATCGCAATTCATGGTTATTCTCGGAGCACTTCTTCGTTCTGTGGGAGAGCCTACAAATTAGGTCGATTAACCGTTGGGGTTAGAAATTACGTCTGCCCATCCTCGGCTTCACTCCTCTTGCGTTCACTGTAACCATAAGCAGCTTTCTGCTCCCTACCAATGACTGAGGGCCGGAAAAACATCAGGGGAGCCTTAGTGACTCAGACGCGATGTGGCTCAACCAAGTTGATCCATTGGAGCTCTCTCGCTCGCGACAGGGGCGAATGGAGGCGTTACTGGAGCTGCTCGAAGAAGATGATGAACAAGGGAATCACAGGAGACACAGGAAATCAAACTGATCCTCGAACTCCATGAACGCTATGCTTGAGGGACTTGCCATTGTACCTACTTTTCATTTTCACCTAATGAGGACAGGAGTTTGAAGGAGTTTCCAAGACGAACCCCGAGCAGATAAATTGGGGTTTGAAGAAGTCCTGGAGCTGAGATGTAGTTCCGGGGAAAAGCTTCTAGACGTAGTGATACACGTGTAACGGCCAAAACAGGGATGGTAGTCTCCTCTGACCGAGGTCTGATTCATCCTACTGCCCTTTTCTGAACCCCGCTCACCGCATGTGGCTTTTGGTTTCATTTATTTCACCCCCAGTCCTCCCTCCCACCTCCTCCCAAGAGGAGGACCTGTATGAAACATTTGTGTTGGATCTGGAACCACTACTAGACTCGTTGTTGTGCCAAACACTACAGAAACTCGACAAGTGTTTCTTGTAGCAGATAGCAGCCGGTTTTCTTGTTATTAGCAAGTCGAAATTACATGTCATCTTTGCCCTCCTTTCCCCTCTCCCTTTAGCCCTCATCCCTCCCAATTTTCTAGAGATGAAATCCCGACATCGAGTACAAACATCAGGCGGTCTTGTATGGCATGACTCAGACGTTGTGTGGCCGGTTTTGCCAAAACACAACGCCCGATAAGGCTCCATATGTTTGTGGACCGACACCACGGCAAACCTAACAGTACTCAATCAAATCAAAGATCGCCTGGTAAGAATAGAATCGCAGCAAACATAAATGATAATGTTCCCCATTTCACTGGCATACTCACGAGAGAAAATGTGCTCAGAACTATGAAGAATGCGTGCCTTCCTCCCCCCCCCCCCCTTCTCCCGCCGCCATTGCTTCACATAAACGTTACGATCAGGGTTAAGTGAGGGCCACTTCGTTGTGATCTAAAATTGTTTGGGACCAGGGATAATATAAGAGTGTAATAATATATAATATTATATAATTAGGGAATAATTAGGGATAATAAATAATATAATAGAATCCCTGATCCAAAAAAATTCATAAAGTGAAGTGAATAA
>MU870462.1:32539-55222 GCA_036418205.1 Ostertagia ostertagi | reverse complement strand
GATCACTTTCCTCGCATTCAAGTGCATCCCACGCAGTCTTTTCCTGATTATATCCTACGCCCAGCGACTCCGTCGCCCAGCGACTCCGTCGCTGGTCTACAGCGACGCAATCGCCGAAGTCTAATGCCAAAAACGAATGTCATATTCGTAATCAGGGCACCAAATAACCCCTATACAGAAGTTTACACCGATTTTGGTGAAAACAAGGGTCGTGACAAGGTGACGCCAACTGGCGCCAGATGGCGCCACCGCTAAAATGAATGTCGTTTTCGTAATCAGCATATCGAATTACCCCTATGGGCAAGTTACGGTTGTCTCTAGATGTACGCAAGTGCACTGCACCAGCGGAGGTGTTTTTACGTGATATTGGCTGGGCTTATCTACCGGAAATTAGGGTATATGAGAATCGTGACGGGTTCGAAAAGCAATGGGAACCCCATACCGAAATACTTGGTTGATGGTGTATGGGTGCAATATATCTATGATTGATGCCAGCTATTAGTCTCTTCAAACCTGTATATCGAAACCAATAAAGAAGGTGGACCATGATTAGGGAGCTCTCGACAGGGGAGTTGTTCTTGCGTCGCTGAGAAGGAGAGGGTTGTACGCATAGACTGGACTAGTAATGGAAGTAGCGCTGCAGCTGGCCCTGTGATACTTACATAGTATCAATTTGAAGTTGCTTCGATTGGTATTACTGTTCTTCTGTATTCCGTCGAGTTTGAACCCTGTAGCAAAGTGGACGATCTGTCAGCCTTGAGGAAAAAAATGTCTGAATTAGATAACATAATGTTTAATATGTAAGATGTCTGAATAATAATAAATAATATAATAAATGGGCGGAAGTGGTGTAGTGGCAAGTGGCACGCTTACCACGCGAGCGGTCCGGGGATCAAATCCTGGGTCGTGAGTCGCCCGGGCCAACCAAGCCTTCCGGTCGGTTAATTGGTACCAGACTTGTCTGGGAGGATAAAAACACTGACTTGTACATCGGCTGGCCCCCGCAAGTCATTGTATAGGCCACATCGCATTCAAACGCCACTACGAATGTACAAATGGAAGTAGAATGCGTGCCGCATCCCAAAACGGGATTGATCAACGGCAAATGCTTTATCCTTTATCCTTTAATAAAATAAAGTAATAATAAACAACAATAATAATTATAAATAATATGTTTGAGTTAGATAATAAGATAGATTTTACTCTCCCAAACCAGTGACCAACTGAGGTGATGTGGTGGCAAGTGCGCTATCCATCACCAACACGGTATGTCCGTGCAGGCTTCATCCTAGACTGCCGCTTAATTCTTTAGGTTGGTCGATGTGGACTTGGAAAACATGACAGTCCCTTGGGAGACATTTGAAGGCAAGTCATTCATGTGTACTATGGCTCTTATTAGAAGGAATAGTATTGTTGTAAGGCCTGAGGCACTAATCTATTCAAAAGAACTCAAAGTCCACAGGAATGATTTTCCAAAATTCAAAAGTTCCAAAACCCAAGAAACACTTCAAAAAGAATTTCTTGTGAAATTTTACGTTTTCAATTCAAAATCTGCATGTTACAAACTTATCTCTTGGAATTTGGTGAACTTTTTTGGAATAAATTTCGGTGTTTCTTGTGCTACACATATTTAGCGTCCTTATGAGCCCGACAGCACAACACGATGGTAGAAAAATAGATGGTGACGCATCAAAGGAGAAATATTAACACGTTGACGACATCGCATGTTTTGGCATTTTGCACCTCGTGGGACAGGAGCGATTTTGCGACCGCGCCGTCCTCACCTTACTTACGCTTATTTTTTGTTAAAAATGCACAATAACTTGAATTTCATAGGACTATTTCGGCAAGGACGATCGCACAAAGGTTAAGTATATAAGTAGCAAAAGGTTTTCGTTTAGAAGAGCGCATAATAACCACGAAGAAGTAAAAAAAACATCACTTTCGCTGCGAATGAAATTAAAAGCATTTATATCTAAGTACTCCCATCAAATCAAATATATTGAAACTCACAGAGTTTTGTTTCAACTAACTCTAAAATCTTTCATAAGAATATTGACGGCAGTGAAAGTATTATTAAGAAAGAATCGGAACGAAAGTTTTGTGCGTTCGGAAAATCTTTGCTTAATCAAAAGATACTTGACCACTCTAGCTGCCAAGCGGTTTATAGTCATGCTAATGTATTATCTATAGAATGAATACAAGAAACCCGAGAGGAAGGAGCGCAAGCACGATAAAAGTGAGTAGCATAGACTTGACGCGCTTGCGCGTCAGAATGTCCGATGCGGTGCGAAATTCTTGACGCGCATGCGCGTCAGCTTGTCGTCAACGTGTTAAATAAGACCGGGGTTCAAACTTACGCGCTTAGGACTTTATTTTCTGTAGCAAAGGCTGCAAATGCTGCTGTAGTATGTCCGAGTCAGGTGGAGGTTGGGGTTCAGACCCCAGAATAGACAGTCCGATAGGCTTATACGTGAGCCTTCCTCCTTCTTTATCCTTCGAATGGGACGGAAGGGCAGTCGTATCAGAAGCCCTATATTTTGCCACCGTATCATTCTACCCTTCTTCACATCACATCTCGCTGGACAGATATGAGTGCGTGTGCACTTTCCATTCTGCAATCGATTTCCAAGGGCTCGACCACTTTGACGAAAGGCGGCGTTTCAATTCTTGTTCACTCTGTTCATTATCCTTTATGTACCAGTGTTGGTAAAGCCACATACTGTCTTCTTCTTTATGACTGTAGATAAGCGCCGCCTAACAATAGAGATAAGTTTTGACACAGAAAGCTGGAGGCTTATATCGAGGGGACATCTAGGTTCGCTGTTCCAGATGAATAATCGAGAACAAAAATAGCGATAAAAATAATAGTCATGAAAGGGAAGGATGGGTTGGAGGGGGTAGTAAAGGGTCTATTTAGACTCTAGGTGGCTTTCGCAACAGAAGGTGTGCGATCAGCATCGCGATAAGGCGCAAAATGTTCCTCGAAAACCGCTCCGGTTCTCAAACACCGCATCGCATGTACATGGCTACTTGTACTATCGTCATGTTGTTCTGCTCGGTTTTTTTTTCAAATTCTTAATCAGGATAGTGGTCCTCCCTGTCATTGTAATAACTTCAAAGGTATCTTGAAGTAACTAGCTCGAAACTTGATTGGTTCTTTGATCGAGTGGGAAAATCCATGATAGTTGTATTTCACAACTTCTTTTGGTGGGTCATTTCATCACGTCAATTATTACAGGACCACTTTCCTCGCATTCAAGTGCATCCCACGCAGTCTTTTCCTGATTATATCCTATCGTCGCCCAGCGACTCCGTCGCTGGTGTACAGCGACGCAATCGCCGAGTCTGACCGAGGTCTAACGATCAAGCGACCTCTTCTGGATGTGTCGTCCATGGTCGAGATCAACATGCAACAGGGTCTTATTTGATGTTCTTGATCGGATCTCTCTATTTTTTTTCATGCTGGCCCTCCGTTTATCGCCTCAATCTCACATAAACGCCATTCTGTTGTGATTGCTGCCGGTTGATCTCGTCCACTTCATCGGGCGGAAAAGGAGTCTTTTTCCAGGCATCCCACTGTTTCTCAATTTTTTTACAAGCACCATTCAGCCCCCTACTTTCACGCTTGTACGTATCAACTTTTTGTGAGAGCTGCCTTTGAAAGTAAATCGAACTTGTTCGCAGCAAAGGAAATGGCTCACCAGTAGAGGCTGTGACGGGAACAGATTTTGGAATATCAGCCCTCCTTGTTCCCCTTGGTGCTTATTTCCTGGTACGATAGCGAGAAGAAACTGCTGGGCTAGTGGGACTTCAAGTTTTCGATGCCCTAGTAGTTATTTGAGGAGATAGCTTCCACCTCTATTACGTAGTGACCCCGCATTTTTCCTGCAGAGCCCTTGCAGACCGATCGATGATGAGTGCGACTGCGTTGTAGTAGCACGAGGCTGCAGACTTCTGGCATAAACGCGCTTTTCTGTTCTCTTTCCGTCGGAATGCGCAAGCAATCTAGAGAAGTTTTGGTTCTATTCCATTTAGGGGGGGGGGGCATCATGATGCAGTTTTTCCAGAAAGCTACGGTAACTCGAGCCAGGGGTGTAGCCAGCCTAGGGAGGGAGTGGGGGGGGGGGGGTGAGGGAGTCACTTGACATGCGTGAAAAGCTGGAATGTTCGAGTTTACAGTAGTTCGCTGCATTATGATGCCCCCTAACTGGCATTTTTTCGAAATTTTTCTTAGGGGAAGGGGATGAGAGTCGTTTCGTAGCTCATGGCATTCAAATTGTTGACAAATACTTCTATTTGTAATCATTCGAAGAAAATCTCCACATAGCTTCCTTTTTTGCACAATTACATGAGATCTATGTCATTAAAGGGGAGGCGGGAGGGGCGTTTGGTGCAATGCTTGTGCCGCCTACAGTAATCCGCTTTGCAGAGAGAGCAAGCTGCGGGGTGGCAAAACCCATTTTATTTTCTTGGGCGAAATGGTAGCTTTATGAGTAGCACTTTTTCTTACCAGTTGCACTATTATAATCTTTGATGCCCACACCGACACAACTCCAAGAAGGTTCAATTTTTTTTACCCAAAACTTCGTTTATATTTCAGTGCTCCAGGCACAAACAGTGGCATTTGTTTCGGTGCTAACTTAGTTGGGGGGGGGCACGCGGCGGCGCGGCAGTCTGCTCACCTGGGCTCTCTCGAGCGAGACAGTGTAAACTCGAACATTCCAGCTTTTCACGCATGTCAAGTGACTGCCCCCACCCCCACCCCCTAGGACTGGCTACACTCCCCCTGGCCCACGGATTTCCGAACATGCCAGGCGAGCAGACTGCCGCGCCGCCGCGTGGCCCCCCCCCACTAAGTTGCACTTTTGTTTGTACTGCCTAGTGTCATTTGGGCGAACGCATAACCCAATAAGTGCAAAGTTAAACTATCCCACATAGTTATGATTGAATATCACATTTGTGATTAGGCCAATGAACAACCTGTTGGAGAGTTTGTAGCATACATGAACATTGTAGGCCTTCTCGGCGTGAAAGACTGTAACATTGCTCTTTTTTTTCAGATAGCATCTACAAAAAGTGTTTGTCGTAGTTTTAAATGTGTTTGGTGATTTGCACCAAAAATCACGCTCACCATTTAGGAGACGTCCCAGGGCACTTATCAACTGCAAAGCTTGGTGATTCAACGTTTTGTAGAGTCATCTGAGCGCTATACAATATGTTCACCATTTCACCGTTTTTGCTCTCCTTTCTTTGAAAGGCTTAGCCTCGGTCAGACTCGCACAAAGTGTAAGCTTTTCTTTCGAACTCTTGGTTGACATCAACGAGCGGTCAGGCTCGGGATAGAATCTATCCCTGTAACGTACTGCATGCTACGGCCTAGGTGACAGCCCAGTTGCGTATTTTTAATCGATGCCCTTTGAGCGTTAGAGGTTCTCCGGATTTTTGTCAATCCGCGCGAAGCTAGGCTTTCAGCGTTTTTAGTGCTGTTCTGTGAGCTCTCGACAGCGTTGGGTTGCAAACTTCTGCCCTTGCTTCTTATTTTCTTGAGAAGTCTAATCCTAGTAATACACTAGAGTGATGCTTTCCCATCTACTCTCACTTCATGAAGGCTCATAGCGGCGGTAGGAGTGTTGCGCGTTGCACGGGCGTGGCATGCGTCGTACATGAGTGGCTCACCCCCGTATTGGTTTTGCTCCATTGTCTCCTTATTTCTTTCTTTCCCAGCTTGCTTCATTTCTTTCTCTTTTTTTTTCGATTGGGTTCTATTTTATGTAGTATGTTACCACTTATTTATCTCTTATGAGGTGCTGTTAATGGAGGAGTATTTTAGTTTCCGCATAAAAATGGATCTACTCGATAATATTACATTCTATGATGAACACTACTAGCAAAGAGCTGTTCGGGAAACCTAAGCCGCGGCCTGTGCCAAAGAAAGAAGTGAAGGTGAGTGACCGTGTGTTCGTCTGCCTTTTTACTTTTGTTAATTTTAGAAATGACACCAGAAAAACTGACGCTGTTCTTGAAGGAGTCCGTAAAGGAATTGGGAGTTGGAATGAAGGTACCACACGCACTCCTTGCGCCGCAGACAAGTTTTAGAGGTCCAGAGACGAACGAAGCGCTGCGCCGCCGCTTGTCACCCCCTTCTCCGGTTTAATTCTTGAAATCTCTTCTATAGTCCTGCCACGAATAGCGGGGAGCACAGACGATTAGGCTGATGTCAGAGTCCGCGATCCTTTGCGCGATTTTCGCGATTTGCGATTTGCGCGATTTGCGCGACGGGTCACGGAAATCACAAGTGCCCCATCCATACTGCAAGGTGTTCTCCAATCCGCCGTCACTTCTGCTTGATGGTTATGGTTTAATGGAGACTGCTCATGATTCCACTTGTTTCATATCCAGTGTTTCAATTGTTCAAATGGGGCACTTGCAATTTTTGTGATTGGTTTGGTTTGATTCCTGAAAAAAAAGGAACGATTCAAGAGCATTTCAATGAACTAATAGACATTGAACATGAAACAAGTAGAACCACAAACATTCGTCTTCCAATCTTTACTGCCAAGCAGAATTCGCAGCAGGATTAAACAACACCTCGCAGTATTCATCGGGCACTTCCAACTCCTGTGATCCATTTCGCGAAAATCGCAAAAATCGCGAAAATCGCGCAAATCGCGAAAATCGCGAAGAGCGGGTCGCGGACTCTGACGCCAGCCTTAGGGAACGGCGCTTGGCTCGGCTCAAATCTCAAGGAGGAAGGTGAGAGCCTAGGACTAAGCCTTGTAGGAGGGAGGGACTCCGAGGTGGGTGAGCCTACAGTGTGGCAAAAGTTTGAATGTGTGAGATCACAATGGTCATGAGCCGCTGATAAGGTGAGAGAGCGCAGACGAGAGCATCGAAGTGAGGCGCTCAAAGGACCGAGTTCAAGTAGTCCTTCCACCCAGTCCCACGTTAATGGCTTGGTATAAATGACAGCCTGGACTGCTAGTGAACACCTCAAGTCATGCGAGGCACGCCGTACTGCATATTGTATGCAGGACACGATGGTGGCATGTAGTGCACTATTTCACCGCGTGTGGGAAACAAAGGTCAGGAGCAGTGACAGTCTTGGTTGTCTTTGTCGCAGAAAGTCCACATAAGGAGAGACGCAGTACGTTATGGGCGAGGGGTTATAGTGGCGAATTATTTTGACAGATGGGTAATCAGAGTGGTGAGATAAACGGAAAAACTGCAGACGATCAAGAGGTGGAAGGAGTAAAAGACTGGGAGGAGTCGGCAGTGGTACAAGGGCGTGCCAAAAAGCGTCAAATATGTCAAAAATAAGGAAAAAGCTCAATTCGGCAAGTTGTGTAACTCGAAATAGTTTTGGGTACACTTGAAACTGAAAATGATAACTAATCAAAGTCTTGTCCTATCGCGCAGAGAATTTAGTTTCTGTTCTCTTTTAAGTTCAATGAGTGTTATGTGCGAGTAAGTGCAACTCTTAAGGCACAGGGAGCTTCGATTCGTCTGATAAAATTCTATCCTTTTTTTCAAGACTGAACCACCCGACGGATCGTCCGCTGCTCCAAAGTCGACTTTTCGGATTCCAAAGAAGACAGCAAATGCACAACCAAGCCCTAATAGCGCGGCAACAGGCTCCGTCCTGGGAAGAGCTACACCTAGCCCTTCTCCTTCGCAAGAATCGCTCGGAGAATTCGTATCGCATGGAAGTAGATGTGAAAATGAAAAGAGAATGTGAGTTGCGTAGGAGTTTTGACTGTGAACTAAAACTGCCGATTTATTTGACAATGGCAAAAAATGTACAGAATGCGATTGTTTTCTTTTTTCAGTAAAGGAAGAACCAAGGGGATACACGGTAGGACGGCCAATCAAACAAGAATATAAACCTGTGGTTGATGCTAGAAGTGAGTAATATAGGTCGAATACTATTTCAGAACGCCTCACTTGAAATTGGAAACAATGTAAAAGAGTGAGTAGCTGTGAAGTTCTTCAGTATGAATGCAAAATAATTCCAGGCCGATGTGATTTTATTGTGCCAAAAACCCTGGTTATTGAGATGAATGGAGTGAACATGGATTTGTCATGTGCTCCGGAATATGTTAATAGATATCACATCAATATCACCAAAGTTAAACGTAACAATGAAGAGAAGGACGCGACAAGGGGACCTAAACAGGAGTAGGCAGTAAACAAATTTTCTATTAAGCGGTAGAAAGTTACCAACTAACAATATTGCTTTACAGCTTGCCTTCGGCTCAACGCAAACAAGCACTCTTTGCGCTATTCGGCCAAGTTGTTTCCGAACATCCTGAACGTTTTGGAGAGAACAGCTATAAGCATGTGTACGATCTTGGGAACACGTTCTACTCCATTGGCTGTACAATTACTGAGGACGATGGCGACGTCGTTTTTGAAATGACTCCAGTAAGTATGAAATTTTTGATGCCAGCTTGTACGGTACTTCTCGTCACTACAATTCTTTACATTGAAATTTTTGCAACAAACTTGTAAGCATTTTTTGAAGGACACTCCTATTAGCCTTGTTGATGGGAAATAATGTAACGCCAGTAACAAGTATTCTAGCGGTGCTTCGTTATATTGCTAGCTTTTAGATAATGTAATGTAACCCTCCTTTTTTTTACCCGAAGAGGCACATAATAATGAAAAGTTGGTTTTTTCGTCAGTAGAACAGTTCGGAATTGGCTCGTGCACTGAACCATGAATGCGCCATATTGCACTTGTTCCAGGATGAAATCAATTGCCGGCGAAGTCGTGAATTCCTTTCCAGAGGATGCAAAAAACTAATTATCACCGTACAGTGGACAGGAAAGGTACTTCAGTGTGTGATAACTAAAGAAACTACTGATTTTGAAGTTTGGCATTCAGATATTCATCAAAGGTCCAAAGCAAAATGAGGATGACGGCAGCCGTCGCGAAGCTGCACGATTTTTCGAGATCTTAACTAGTCAGTCTATTTTCAATGGGTTCGTTTCTATTTTTTTTTTTGTTATCTCAGTTTTTTCTTTTCTTGTACACTTTAGCATCTTGTAGGTTAGTATCGAGGCACAGCTGCTAGTGTTGTTAAAGTCTTCGTTTTCGCGACATTTTCATCGTTTTTTATTTTGCTCAATTTCGATGAATTCTGTGAAAAATTGAAAATGAGAGCGAGTTATTGGCGCATCTCGCCGGTATACGAAAACATTCGAGAATTTACTCAGTGCTTTGCTGTTATAGTGATCACCACGTTTTTGCGAACAAAATCTTCGAAGGACGCGTTGATAACGATGTAACCCTTGGAGAGGGCAAATGTGTCAAGAGCGGTTTCGAGAAGAATGTTCGGTTTGTTTTTCGCAGAATAAAAACAACTTTCCTTACCCATACGAATCAGCGTTGATTTTAAAATTTTATCATTATAGATTTCTTGGCGACAGTGAAGAAAACACAGTCCCTGTCCTACAAATTGACAGTGAGTATGAAACTTCTTTATTGTTTTGCTTGTCATGGGTTGTGTACTTTACTTTTACATCTATCATTTCTTTTGTTCGTTGTGTGTAGGCGGACTCGGCGGTTGTGCAGTCGCTACACGCACAATCGCCGAGTCGAAACCCACCTTGTTTACCATCTGTAGATGTTTATCAAAGCTGTATAGGTCCTCTTATTCAATCGTGTGAAGTTTTAACGTTCCTTACGCTAATGCCTTCTCGATTTCCTGTTTGCAGCAAAAAAGTCGCCGTTCTATCGTGGCCAGTCAGTATTGAATTTCATTTACGAGCTAACCGGTCGAGAGGCCGAGGAGGCGTTGAGGGCGAAGCCTTTACGGCAGAAAGTTGCTCGAGAACTGCGCGGTAAGAAAAGCTGCTTCTTGTTTTGGCTATGATTTCTGCCTTCTTCCCTCTATAAAAGGGGTGAAGGAGGTGTAATACCAACTGACACCACTTTTCACGCTCACGACCCGGGGATCGAATTCCGGCTCGAATATCGCCCAGGCCCACCAGCCTCCCATCCCTTCGGAGTTGGTTAGTTGGGATCTCGTCTAGGAGTATAAAAAACGCTGACTAATAATATGCTAGTTTCGCTAGCTATTGATAGGACATATGGCATTCAAATACAACTCTAATTCTGAGTAGAAGTACCTAGGTCTAGTGTTCTAAAAGGCGTGGACCCCTTTCGCCCAAACCTTTACCCATTATATCCTTATCCCATTTATCCCATTATGGAATGCAGTATCTCTACAGAAATTAAAACATGTTGTCTATTTTTGCAGATCTTGTTGTGTCCACAACTCATCAAGAAAAGAACTCGTGGTTCTATATCCATGGTATTGTGGATAATAGCGCTAGGAGGTGAGCCTTTCTTTTATTTTAGTGTGATTTGGTTGTGTTTCTCCCATGCTCGCTGGAACGGGATTCCTTGTTTTATTCTCATAACGCACATACCCACAACGACTCACATAGCATGAAATTTTAGCCAAACGTTTGAAACGGACGAAGGCGAAATATCGGTTGAGGAATATTTCAAACAACGATATAAGATAAAACTGAAGCATCCTCACCTCCCGCTGGCCACCGAACGTAAAGGTGGGAAGGGCTTCAGTTTCTATCCACTGGAGGTGCTGTGTATTGAAGTGGGTCAGCGTGTAGACAACAAGAAGCTCGCTGGTAAACTCGTGAGTTTTGTTACATGAAAGTATGCTTTTTTATTGTGTTGGACTTTTTGTTTCGAACTATTCATTTGTTGTAGACTGATAAAATGATTCAACAAGCTCGTATGCTGCCCCACCAAATGCGTGAGCACAATTTACGTCAATTGCACCAAGCCAATCTCATTAATAGCAGGAACGAATATATGGCTGCATTCGGGGTTGGTTTCTTTTTGTTGTTTTCAAATCACAAGCTGACACACAGGATTTAAGGATTAAGACGCATTTTAATATGTCATTACCCTTCACGTTGTTATACAGGGTAAGAGTTCAGATTTTGTCATAGTCACACTATTGTCACACTATTGGAGACGTACCATTACTGCTGCATTTCATTTCATTGTTAAGGTTCGCACGTCTGACAGTTTTGTGAAGAGCGAAGCGAAAGTGTTATGTGCTCCAGAGATCAAGTACAAGTCTGCGTAAGTGGTTTAAGGCTGTTTAATTCTTCAATATTTTACGCTTTCCTTTCGGCCTTATTTCATGCTTTCTCATTTTTTCAGCAGCATACAACCTGATAGAAGCGGAGCATTGCAGTGGCGAATAAGCCCGTCTGCGCAGTTTTATCAACCAGCTACGGTCAAAAACGTGTCCTTGGTTATCTTCGATAGAGCTGTTTCAGATGGCGAAGCTAGGTAAGCTTTGGATATGCTCTTAAAAACCTATTGATCATTTGATATGGTTCATTCTTCATTCTGTCCTTATAGACTGTTTACTTTGATGCTGGAGTGAATAATAGATGGAAAGTCCTACATAGTAGGAGAGGTTTATTTGGGAAGGGGTCAACGTTGCATTGATTGCATTGAAGGGAAAGGGGGATTGAAGCAGTCCAAAATTGCTTAGAAATCTCACTGTACTGTACTAACTACCCGCAGACTTGATCAGTGGAAAGACCAACCATTGTATAGGCCAAGCATGCGTTAGGAACATCTACATTCGAATGGAAGCCGGTTGCGCTTGGGATCGATTGGAAGCTCTTTATTCTTTAATTTGCCCTTGTGCTCTGCAATAAGAAGTTCGTCATTTTAGTGAATTTTACCGTGCGTTAGCTAGAGCTGGACGAGAACGTGGAATGGCGGTACAGGAAAATAGCATGAAAGTTGTCAATTTATCTTCCGAACTCGATAGTGAAATCGAGGAACATTTCAGGTATCTGATTGCTGATTTGGTTGTTTGGATGTATTGATCACTTGTTGGGGATCGCTTTTCAGCTTGTTTAGTCGTCAGAAACCTCCAAAATTATTGTGTTTTAACTGCTTCAGGGTTTTGTGTCGGGAGTGTCCCCCCAAGTCATGGTAGCGAAGGTAAAAGGCCATGGTTAGTGAAAACGCTAGCTGTATCAGTATTGGTACTTTTTGGATTGCCTGTGAAACGTTCAATTATAGATTTCGTGAAGCTTCTTGAGGCAAGGCATAAGGTGCTCACTCAACATGTCTGCAGGCAAACTGCATTGGCTTGCTCGAATAGGGGAGGAGCAAAGGTTCTTTTACAACAGCTTTTCTGTTCAAGCAGCTGTCTCTTTTCATGATCAAAAGGTTGCATGTGATGAACTTGCAGACTCTCGAGAATGTCCTGCTAAAGTTCAACGTCAAAAATGGAGGGGTTAATCACACAGTCTCCGCTGCCAGGGCAGCACTAGGTGGTGGAACCACTCAGCAGGACATGTAAGCTTGACAAATTCATCCTTAGTGTTTCAGTTGACCTATCAGGGCTGTTATTTTACAAATTTAGGAACGGACGATTGTTCAACGGTAAAATGTTCGTTGGGTTCGAACTTTCGCACGCAGCAGCGCAGAGTTTCTATGATCGTCAAGTAGCGGAGAAGGTGAAGGAACCGACTGTTGTTGGAGTGAGTGTTATAATTACAGAAATATGACTTTTTTGGTCTTTCTTTTTTTTTGGAAAGTTCATCACTATTTCATGTTACCTTGTACCCTAAAAAATTTCTGAGCTCAACGCTCTTACTCGAACCTAACCACTGTTCCTTGTTATAGTTCTCGTACTCCGTAGGACAACCTACCGACTATAGCGGATTTTGGTGGTATCAAGAGCCGAGACTGCACACTATTCTGTAAGAATAATGTTTCTATAGTGTTGTAGGATTGAGAGCGATGATTTGATTTCTTTATGATTTTGTTTTGTGGCTGTGAAGGAAATCTTAAAGGTTTTGTTCCATTGAAAAAGTCCAACAAGATTATTGTGACAATTTTTACTTTCAGGTATCTTCGAGATCATTTCCGCCGTGCTTTCCAAGAATACCACAAGAAAAACAAGCGCCTTCCTATAGAAGTTGTGGTGTACAGATCGGGAACGAGTGAAGGAGAGTTCGCCGAGGTATTTGTGGGGATCTTTAAGGAGTGGAGCGCTTGCTGTATTTTATGATGCGGCCAAGTATGTTAGTCTGATACAATTTAGGTCGAAAATGAGGCGAATGATATCCGTGCCGTTGCTGAAAAAATGACTGAACTGAATAGTGGCAGACCGTACCGCCCAAAAATAACTATAATCGTTGCACAAACTAACAGTAATTATAGGTAAGCTCGATTTTCTTACTCGTAATGTCACCTTCTTGTTTCTAATTGCTACATGCTTAGAATAATGCCGGCTTCAATGCCGCCTGCAAATGGCGGTCGAATGAGGGCTTCCGATTACAACGTTCCCTCAGGAACTTGTGCAGACACTGGCATTACTCATCCACGTCTTCGGGAGTTTATCATGACGTCTCAGCAGGCTAACATTGTAAGCTTTCTCTCGCGTATTTGATACTCGACAGCTTCAGTAGAAAGTTCAGCTCTTACTTTCGGCTAACTTCCTACACCTGCTTACGAAGTTCAATATTTTCACGCTGAACTTAAGCAAACAGTATTAATAACAAGTTTTTAGGGCACTTCTCGCCCTACCCGGTACACAATCGTTGTCGAAGATAAGCCTCAAATGTCGCTGACGGATGCCGAACACATCACACATTTTCTTAGTCATGGTCATCAGGTATGTATGGTTAATGATTAAACTAGGGTTACTAGAAAATAAGTTGTTAAGAAATACATTAAATATTTTGGGGAAATGATCCTCTCGTACACCTGGTGAAGTTTTTTTTTATAGCAATCAACTTTACCTACACATGTGCCTGCTGTACTTTATGCCGCAGAAAATTTAGCGAAGCGAGGTCGTGCTGCTTGGAAAACTAAGCTGTAAGTTGGATCTTGATACCTTATTTGGACGTTATCCACTGGAAGCAAACTAAGCTGTGTTCATAAATTTTTTACTTGTATTGTATTATAAAAATACAGTAAAATTTCTTGTTTTCTACAGTATTGGTTTGGATGTTCGGTTTCTGGTATATTTATTTGCTACTTCTTGCTTACTTCTTAGCTGCGATGAATTGACTTTCAGAGGAGAGAATTCTGATGGGGCGTCGTCTTCTGGGTCTGCTCCCCACTACACATTGGCTGATGGTGAGGACCAAGATGGCTTCTACAAGAGAATTAGTCGAGAGTTGATGAACTCACTACCCAATCATTACTTTGCATAACAATTGACTTGACTGATCAACCGCATTCCTACCATGTCAGCTTTGCCATCATACAGGCGGGTACCACATTGCGCCCAAATTTGTGGCGATTAATGTTTAGTTACTAGTTAATTTGAAGATCTTCAAAAATACACTGGTGTGCAAAACTTAAGGACCGAAGTAACTTTCACATGATATCTCACTGCTAGTTAACCTAGGTGGACCAAATTTGGCACATATATAGAAGTAAATGTTGCGGTACAGTGCAGAGAGTTACTAACAGAAAAGCGCAAAGGGGCGATTGGAAAAGACATTTTTCTGCAAATACCCTGTCTGAAGCGGTCGATAGGTGAGGCTTCTCCAACTCATGGTAGACATTCAAAAGAGAGGAGCTGGTTCTTGATGGGGTGTATGAACACTACGGACTGCAAGGTATGCTCTGCTACGTGTTCCCATACAGGCCGTAAGATTAGTTAAGAGTTCTTGAGGAGAAGTGACCGATTCCTTGGAGACCGCGATTGACAACTGCAGGACTATTGTTGGCACATGGTCATGTGCTACAATAGCTCATCTGAATCCACGCCACACGTGCTCCATAGAATTAGACTGGAGGAAATAAATGGCTTCACCAATTACCGAAAATCCTCACTTTTCAAGAGTTTTCCACCCAGGCTGCTCGATACTCTCGCACACTGCCCTCCATACGATTGAAGCTGAGGGCAAGGGAACCCTTGGAAAGATGCACATGACAGAAGGGTACAACACCACAATCACGTTGATCAGAAAGTGTAACGCGATCATGAGTTGGGGATCAGTACGCCCCGACAACTTTATGCCTCCCCACATCATGTCGCATGCACTACCAAAACAATCATGTTAAACGATGGTCCTGGGTAGATTACACGTTCCTATTTTCCCCATATGCAGGTAAGTCCAGAATCACTACTCACATTCAGTTTGCTCTTGACCGGGAAGAATACGCGATTTTTCAATTCGGTGGTCCATCTCCAATGTCTCGGCTCGTACCAAATGTCCCAGCCGAGGCGTGGATTTCAAATGAATACAGGTATTGTTGATCGATGAGAGAGATCACTCCTAGGCGGTCACTGCGCCACTGTCCGGACTGGGATTACATGCCTTACAATCCTGATAAATGTTTTTGCAACTGCAGCATGTGACTGACGTGGGTCCATTTTTGCCTGTAGCAAAACCTAGCAATCACCTGCTGCTGCGGTTGTTCGTGACCCACAACCTCCTCTTCTTGGGACAGCAGTGGCTGCGGTCCACATTGCTTCTCATGCACAAAAAACAATGCTGTGGTTGACACAAAACTCCTGGACACAACTTCCTTTTTTCAGTTTCCCAATGATTCTTCCTCGCGTAAAGTCACCCTAGTGTTGTCTCTGAGACTTGATGTAATCAAGAACATCACTTCGTATTGGTGTGTGGGGGTGTGTTCATTCCACAGTCACTTCTCCCTGCTTAGTTCACCCCTCTTGTCCTGCCCCACGATACCCATCGTTCTGGGTGGCCACCCCATTTAGGCTCCAGATTGAAGCCGGATGCAAGACATATGAGGCCCACTTCGGTGCCCATGACTGTAGGGCTTCTAGCATTATGCCCGTACAGTTTCATCCAATTCCATCTAATTGTTAATAAGTTAGGACAATTTATCTATCTGGTCCTTAAGTTTTGCACACCAGTGTAGTATATTATGTATTTTTAACGAGAAGCTTTGCTTATTTGAAGTTATTACGAACTGAATTCTTCTAGTATATATGTAGCGATATATAGATTGTATGTTTTTCACGAGTAATACTGTGCATTGTAATCACATGCATTGTTTGACGTTCTTTGACATTCTTGCGCAATATTACGATAGTTGCCGTGTTGTGGCGTATCAGGAATTTGTTAATACTTTTGATCATTCTGAAAGCAGTCGTTAACTTGTTACCAATGTCTTGTTCGTACGATCTTGTTTCGCTATATAAGGCCTTGTAATTGTTGAGATTGACTTTTGTTAATAAAGGGTGAAACAATGAATGAGAGCGAGAATGTGGCTGCAGTGTGATGTTATCTTTTCCTGAGTACCACTTGGAAGAGTGTGACTGTTAGAGTTTTCTTTCTCCAGGTAAGAGGTTGTTGATGGCGACTGAGATGTCTTCTACACTAGCCCATTTGGCCCAGTGATGCTTCTTCTCCTGTGAACGTCGGATGGAAACCTAGTTGGATCCATCAGTAGGTGGTACTAATATTACAGGGTGGCCGAAAAGTATAGGACGCCATGTTTTTGTGTGTAGAAGCCAAGAAAGAGACTCGATCAGGAAACCGACTTCACACAAAGATAGAGTTCAAGCTATTTGATCACTTGTGCAGAAGGTGCTTTGAATTTGACGACTCTGCTTTGAGAGAGGCCTTCTGACGTCCAACGACAAAATCAGCAGTGCGCCGCAGGTAGCCAACGGTAATGCAGTCGGAGGCCGCATCTCGAGCTTGTGCGGAAACTTTTTGCATTTTATCAGTTGAATCTATTCAGGTTGCTCCAATAAAACCAGCACAGAAAAAGTCGGTAACCCCTTCAAATAATGACTGCTTCCCAAGATTTTCTGGAAGGAGCGACGGCAGATCCTGAGATCAAAAGCGTTATACTCACGTGACTTTCACCGATATGAGAATCTCTCTTTTACGACGTATTGCGCCAAATTCTTCTGCGTGTGACACTGCTCGTTGAACCTACATTTTCGCAATTCCGAATCGATGTGCCTACAAAACCGGTTGGGAGCACCGAACATGTTCCAAAGAGTTAGGAGAGGAATAATATCTCGCTTTCCGAAGTTGCAATTTCAGAGACCGTCATTGGGCAGCCTCTTGGTAATGGGTCGATGCAAAAAAATCTTCATGGCGAGAGTTCAGATGAACTTTGGACCAAACAACTTATGGTGCTTCTTACATAGTTTCAAAGCTTTCGAAGAGTTTCGAAACACTCTGAAAATACTCCACGGCTCAGTGCCAGCAAGCGGTCAAAGCCGCGTCCTATACTTTTCGGCCACCCTGTATTAATTTATTCCAAATTTTCTTCGTGAACTTTTCCACAGTATCGGTGAGCGGTCCAATTTAGCGAGAAACCGAAAAGTCAAAGTTCTTGGCCACCTCACTTTAGGAATGGAGCGGGATTGGCGGGCTCAACGGCAAATTAGAGCATACGGCTGCCAAGTACATGGATCACTGCTTGGTCAGACACTTGTATTGCATCATTTCAGAACTGGGATTAATTGGGTATGGGTCGCGCCGCCCACTTCATCACAGCCTCCGTTCTCAATCGTATTGTTAAAAGTCAGTCCTCTATTGTTATCACGAGTCCTTGCGCAATACACCTCAGAATTTGGATCTTTCCTGCCAAGGTCAAGTTTGGCAACGGCGAAATTTTTCGAGCACGGCTTTTCCCATGGGCTTCCTCGTAGCATGCCTTCATCCCTACCATTTTTAATCTACCCGACCGGAGTGTCCCTATCCTTCCGTAGAAAATCACCGAGCAGGGGAACATACAATATCAAAAGTGTAACATTTCCAAACATTGAATTTTCTCTTCCCGTAGCCGGACTCAATCCTGAGTGCTCGCCGAGGAAATCATTCCTTTTTTGTCTCGCCGACCGACATTTCTTCGCGTCGTCACTGCTGTTTTTCATGACGCAGAACTAGATTCAAGCGTAGTTGAGGCGTTCTCTGCATAACTTCCGCTCACTATGAAATCTTGGGAAGCGTTTTGCGTTTAGTGGGAATTTAGCGTTTTTGCAGAACTTTTGGAATTGAAACTCGATCTAGCCAGATTCTCGAGACTCTAGAACTCTTTTCATCACCTTGAACTCGGCCGCAGCTGTCTGAGGGAGGATTAAAAGCAATCAAGTTTTTAAGTTGTTGTTTGTTTGTTTACAACTGTTTTAAATCCCAGTTTGCCAAGTTTAGCCGGTATTGGTAGCGAATCGCGAGGCTGAAGCCTCTGCGGATATCCGTATAGGAAAGGATTCAGGGAGACATCGAAGTTGATCAGTCCCGTTTGTGGATGCGCCTCGCATTTCTCTTTCACTCAGAATCGCGGTGGCACCTTTAATTCGATCTAGCCTAAACAAAGGCTTGCGGGCTAACCGACGTATAAGTCAGCAGATATTAACAAACAAAACGAGTAAAAACTCTTATATCACGCTTCTGATTAGAATGTTATATTGTGGAGCACTAGGGGCTGGAACCGGCAAAGAAATGAGTGACAGGTTCATTGCGCAACCTGGGTGTCTGGTGACCTCTTTTGGAACTTGTGGAGTTGAGCAGCACCATAGGAATTGGTAATCTATGACAAATAATCGTAGGGGAAAATTCATGGTTTAGATTTCAATGAGCAAAAAGAGATTAGATGAGAGGATCGCGGTAAGCATATGTCACGCTATGATGGAAGCTATCGTTATCGAGCCCATTGATAGACATGGCTGGTACTCTTATTGAATCAGAATGAGAGTTCTGATAAGGGAGGGCGGAAAATGGGAATAAATTTAATGTGATGCTGAGCAACTTCTCAGAGAAAATGCAAAAGGAATCCCGAAAAGTCTTAAGGGACACGGTATTTCGGAGATGTTTTGGGCAGTGTGACAGTCGACGCCGGGGAAATTAACGCGCAGAAGAGAGGTCAGACAGAGAAGAGATGGGATAGCAAAGAGACAAAAGAGATGAAAGGCACCAACGCACTTGTAGACCACAACCGTTCAAGGCTAGTGCTTCGATCAACTCAATCAGTCGAGCTGTCATCACGCTGAGCCCAGTATGCACAGGATCGAAACCTTCAGGGTTCTTCCTACGAAGAAGTGAAGATTGGTGCGAAGTGAGCCCGGTAGAAAAGAAGATAAGGGAAGGATCCATCGAAAATACTGGGTTGTCGAAAATCTGCGCAAAGCAAAACCCTTTTCGGTTGTTTTGGCATTGGTTTACTGACTAGTGGTGTGCCTTCGAAGAGGTTCCAGCAGAAGCGTACATGAAGGCTTCAAGCAGCGTTCTATAGGTCCAAACTTCTCTCTGAACTGAGCCATCTTTTGACATGTTTTATTTCTCCAGCACCTAGGGATCCACTCGGCTTGCATGCGTTGAAGCTAGTATGTGTGCTGTATTCAGGAAAATAACTCGGTATCAGCACACTGTTCCCGTTATCCCTGAGCACTCCGTGAATTAGCAACGACGCTGAGGTACACTAATTGACAGTTATTGAGGCTCCCTACGTTCTTGGCTACAGGGCAGCATGATCGCAAAGGGTACCACTTAGGTTGCGCCAGTGGGGAGGCGAAGTGTGTGGCCATGGTAGAAAATTCTTTTCTTTCTTCGCAGCAAAGAAATCTTCTGACAAAAATGAAGATTAAGGGAGATAGCTCGAGCTTTGAGGAAACTGTACTCACAAGCTATATTGGATTCGACTGAGAGAAAAGCTGCCTGGAGGAACCTTCGTAGAGAAGGGCTTTTGGTGTTTTTGATGAGGTTGCAATTTGATTCTCCACAGAAAGCTGCTGAATGCCTGCACAGCAGTGATGACCGTTGTCGGCTCTAACTACCTTTGAAATTTGGCCGAAGCCATGCGTGAAGTTCACCCAGAAATGTGCAACATTGTGTTACCCCACCCCACGCATATCTACATGTGACAAAGGATTACATATCAAAAGATCATGGATTTTGATTGGGAAATTTCGCAGTACTTGGCTTACTCGCCGGGCTTAGCCGCTTCTAATTATAGGTAATTAGTGCCCTGAAGCGTCATCTAGAAGATAAAAATCCGATGACTGAGGTCAACTCGAAAATGGGATCGATCGCTTCTTTTCAAAGCAAACGCCGGAATCCTAAAGTAAGAGAGTTGAGAAGCTGCCCGGAAAAGTGTACGTCTCCTATATGGTAATGGTGATAATCTTGCTGATTGAATATTTCATTCAACAAAAGAAGGTGCAATCAAAAATCTTGGACAAAGTGTCGCAGGATTTCTTGGACAACCCAGTACTAACACTAAAGTTGGTGGGTTATCGGTTGGGTTAGCTAAGTCAATGAGAGACTGGGAACGGAGAAAAGAGAGCACAAATGAATGGGTACCAGAGACTAGCACGCTGTGGAAGAGAGAAAAATGAAGGGATCTTTGTAAGGATCTAGCGTCATTGTTGTGCTCGTCAGAGCCGGGAAAAGGGAACATCTGTGACTTTTTCATGGTGTAGCAGTCCTCTGCTCGAATTCTCGAAAGGATTCCTCTTCGCGTGAATCTTCCTGGATTTGTTGCTTAATACGGGAAAAACCATGCGCTCGCAAAACTACTTCTGAGCTTACTGTTGGAGCCTTAGTTCCACAGTTTCCACGAATCGGTTTGAGAAGTTGTAGTAAAACTCATGATTTCTATTTAAAAATCGATATAGTTTAAATATTGTAATTCATTAATCATAATCGAAATATATGAAAAGTACAATGTATGCTCACGTTATGGACGGACCAATCCGATACATGTGAGCCATTCAAGTGATCAATCAAAATAAAGTACCTAAAATCGAAAATCGTTGATGACTTTTCGAGGAGCGATCGTCTCTACAATATATTCTCATCGTAGTAAACGGACATACCAATCTACCAAATAATAACTGATGCAATCGATCACGAAGAAGCATGAAGTGAATGTCACATCCGAACAGGATCATACGGAGCTACAGCAGCGGCAACTACTAGCTGATGAGGGGCTTACGCGCGCCCTCCTACGAAACGAGAGAGTTTTCTAGGACGGAGGCGGTTTACACAAGAAATATGAATCACAACTGGAACTGGTTGTTATTGCTTTGCGACTAACGATGACTGAGAGTTCACGTCATCTGACGCACTTCGCTGGTACGTCGACACACCGAAGAGCTGAAATGCGAAGTGTTATGAATTACAAAGTAAAACAACAGCCACAGGCTCATTGATGTTCAGCAAGACAACGCCAAAGGCAAATGATTAACGGCGCGCGAATAATGAGGCGCTGGCATCAATTATATAATCTTTGGATCAACCCTGTACAGTCCAGCCAACTGTGAGGCTGGTGTCAGAGTCTGCGATATTATCGCGATTTGCGCTATTCGCGCGAATCGCAAAAGTCGTAAGTGCCCCATTCGAACATTTTGAGATTCGTACAATATGAAAAAGCTAGAAATCATTGAACACGATCGTCTTGCTCAACCATCGCCATCAAGCAGACAATAGTGGCCGAGATTGGAGAGCACGCCATTTTTGATGCGGGACATCGTGGTTTTTTGTGATCCTCGCGTTGATACGCGCGATTTCGCGCGACGGATGTATGGATTATGGATCGCCAACTCTGACACCAGCCTAAGTGCTTCCCATTTTTGACCTGCATGAGATTCTATAACCTATCTACCAGAGTTACTCACATACATCTCAATTTTGAATAGGAGATCCGCACGTGGCGGATATGAGAGTTGTGATCAGCACCGACTTATCTGTGCCTACATACAAGAAACCCATTAGGTCACTTCTCCGTGCTGGCCTTAAAGACACATTTAGCGATTGATTATGGTGTGGTGTGGGTCGTTACATAAAAGTATTGGGTCAGATATTGAATCTGACGCAGAAGTAGAGCAAGAAAGCCGCTGAGCACCCTTTGGATTCACATTGCTCGGTGACCGTATGGGCGGTACCAGCTTGAGGCCCTCATTGGTCGGCTCTCTTCTTGATACGGTAAAGTACGGTAATGAACTGGGGCTGGCCAATGAGAAGGTCGCCAGTAGTTGTTATTGCCGCCCATATGATTTGTTTTGTCATTATAAGATTCTCAACCGTTTTAATTGCTATTTTTCATTACTGGTCGACCCTGAGGCACATGACTTTATTTTTGAACGTAATAATTCACATCTGCTCAATCGCAAATGTGCCTTGAAGTCTGCGTTCACTAGTTACAATTAAATGTATGGGTTGTTTCACTTGCCCGGTTTTCCACCTGCTTCAGAGAAGTAGTGGCTTCATTAGTGTTCCCAATGGTTAACCACTTATTTCTACACCCTAAATCCTGTCGCCAAAGTAATTTCAGGGTTAACTCTGCTAAACCTTTGGGGTTTATATCACAGCGACAGCTGATTATTTCTAGTCAGTTTTAAGCGATAAACCCACTTTGCTGCTTGGGCCACTTGACCTCCTTGTTTCTTGGTACGGGGCCGAATCGCCTCCATCTTCGTATAGGGTTGGTGAGACTCCAACGGCTATTTCGTGCGTCTGAAAGACTAGTTGTTCAGCCTATGTGTTAGCTGTGCTTTTACTCGCGGCTGGGTACGTCGTGAATGCAGACTCAGCACCAGACGACGACCAAAAAATTCGATAACACGGATGCTTTCAATGCTTTCTGATGCTACGTGTGTTGCTTTGCATCTTTCATAGCAACGCTCCAGAAAACTTCCGTGATACCGAACTCTTCCAAGCCATA
>MU870462.1:17536-32439 GCA_036418205.1 Ostertagia ostertagi | reverse complement strand
AGTGGCTCCCCAATGGTTAACCTGTGATTTTTACACCCTACATCCTGTCGCCAAAGTAATTTCAGGGTCAACTCTGCTAACCCTTTGTGGTTTATATCACAACGACAGCTGTTTATTTCTAGTCGGTTTTAAGCGATTAACCCACTTTGCTGCTTGGGCCACTTGACCTCCTTGTTTCTTGGTACGTGGACGAATCGCCTCCATCTTCGTATAGGGTTGGTGAGACTCCAACGGCTATTTCGTGCGTCTGAAAGAGTAGTTGCTCAGCCTATGTGTTAGCTGTGCTTCATTTCTCGCGGCTGGGCACGTCGTGAATGCAGACTCAGCACCAGACGACGACCAAAAAATTCGATAACACGGATGCTTTCAATGCTGTCTGATGCTACTTGTGTTGCTTTGATCTTTCATAGCATCGTTTCAGAAACCGTGGTACCGAATTCTTCCAAGCCATTCTACTGAGTCTGCAACTACGACATCATCGACCGCATAAAACGAAAGGTAGAATCTTGGTATAAAAGTTATAATAAAGAAATGTTATAAAGATATTGATATTAAATATGAAAAATATTTTAGTATGAAGAGAACTCACCTTTGATTCAATAGGACTATTGAATGACATTTGAGAAACACCGAGTGCAATGGCTTTTGGTTGCCTTACAAGAACACCGTGGATGACTGGGTGACTTGATATTCTGGAAGTGAATCATTGAGAGCAATATCATGACTGAAATGAAATTCACTTGAATTTCTCCTTTAGAGCTTCTGAGAAGCTCAATTATTATGATTATGTTAGTGGTAGGTAATATTTGAAGGTTTGGACATTTAGAGCTACCAAAGACTTTGAATATCAATAAAGATTTGTTTGATTCTTTTCGGCTTATGATCGGAATTTTTCGAGGGAATACTATTGGACCGGATGTATTCCAAGTCCTCGGCTCAGGTTAAAGCGTAGTCCGTAGGGTAGGGCACGGCTTCCAGGAAGTACTGTCAAGTCCTGAGCTCAACTTATCAAGCAATTTGTGGATGGTTAACTAATTGATCCATAATGTTTTCATACAGACGGCTCTCAACAGTTCTAAAAGCACATTCCGCGGTTTTATAAGTCTAACCATAAGTGATTGCGCTCAAAAAGAACAAGCTGTGGTAACTAGCCAGTCAGTAATCGACGAAAGCAAAAAAAACTTCTAAGAACCCTGAAAATTACGTTGTGCTCCGGTCCTACGGGGTCATGCGCTCCGCACGTACGTGATTTTCATTGGCTATTTTTGGATTCGGCAGAATACGGTAAAAAGAAGGAACCGAGCTATGAAACTTCCGTAGTTGCGATGTGAGAAAACCTCAGTCTGTCGAATCCTCTGTTATTTTGAAAGTTCTCTGCGTTATTGTTTTCAGTGCTGTGAGACCAATACCCTTAACTTCTTCCATTCTGGACGGAATAATATACAACTGTTCATTCGTGGAATGAGCATTTAAGCGTGTTCAGTGAGAGATTGAACAGTTTTGAAGTACACATACGGAAATCTCGTTCCTTCATGCATAATATCCTTTGGAAGGGACTGACGTACAAGCTTTCGCGATAAGAACGAAGGTCGAAGAAGGGAAATTGCCTAGTGGGGAGACAGGCGGACCTCCTGAGGGTGCGACTGACGCGCAATTGGCAGCGAAAGATTTGACCTCGGCGATCTAGCATGGCTCACTCTTGGCGCGGTTGGCGGGGTACGCCCACCGACTATCTAATCACTCGCCGCAGGTCTATACGTGGCGAGTGATTAGATAGCAGAGAGAGAGCGTAGTGTTGAAGAGGGCACAGCGATGAGAGTCGCATCAATGCGCAAATCAACGGGCAAGGAAGGGGTTCCATTTCTCGGTTCTCACGTTTTCTCCTTCTTTCCTGCACCACTCATCCTCCGTAACTTAATTGCGAACGGTTGCTTTTTTATGTAAATTCTGCCTTCAAAGGAATGGAATACCTAGAATCGGGCTATAAGGAGAGCCTAATCGTCCGACCCCCACACTCTCAGCGAACGAAGGAGTTGGATCGAAGAACCAGGGTTCGAAGGACACATTCAGGACATCCCTGTCAGGAACAGGAGTTTGTCAGGAACAGGAGTCGAAACTTTTCTTATTGTCTGTTCACTGCGCTCATCAGTTTCAGGCCTAATGATGTTGCTCCACGATAAAAGGGAAAAGAGCAAAACTACAGCGAGGGATCTGCTTTTGTACGTAGGTCATGCCTCATTCATTCATGTCATATGTTCCTTTTTATTGTCTATTTGTAGAGCTATTCCATGACCGTCGGAACAACTGAGCAGGAATCCCGGAGAAAAGTGGAATTTTTGGCCAGAAAATGTAATCACCTGTTGGGAGTAATTCTCGTGTTTCTGTGTGATCGAATAGCCCCTCGTCGGGAGTTGGGCACTTGGCGAGGATCTTTTGCTCGTTGCCTAGAGCGATTTATTAATCTTCACTTCAGAAATGCAACTCATCGGTTCTTATTCGTTAATATTCATGGAATGAGTCTTACCTGAGTCCGAGGTTTCGCTGCCGGTTTTGTCGTCGACGTGGTCGTTGACATGTCACGCAGAAGATTCGCACTGGTTCACTCGCAACGACGTTGTTTCTATAATTGTTTGGCTTACAGATCAAGAAAGAATCTGAGTGTGCTTATTTTTGCGGCGTGCATCGCAGTTGGCGTTCCTGTATTTCGCAATTTTTATGAGTTTTTTAGCGCACAACTGAAAAGGAACGGTGTTCCAACAAGCCTTGGAAGCAGGGTCAACCCTATGTTGCTACAAGTAGCAACGGGGGGGGGTCGTATTTTGATGAGTTTGTAGAGGGGGGTCGTACTTGCTTCGGTTGTAAGAAGTTGCATGTGATGAGTGGGGAGCGGCGCGGGAGAAAATTTGCCGTTTCAGCGCGCGTATATACCCCCTAGAAAATGGAGCAGTTGAAATATGGGTAAAATACATGGAAATTGTAGGGAAATGTAGGGAATTTTTGCGGTTTTACGGTAAGTATATACCCCCCCCCCCTCGACGTAATTTTTTGGGGTAAAAATTGTTTTGAAAGAGGGGGTCGTATGAAACATTTCATGAGGGAGGGGGGTCGTAAAAACTTTTTGAAAAGTAGCAACGATAGGACCGACCCCCGGAACCCTGGTTGCATAAACTTCTCGGAGCCGTGAGGAGTTACCAAAATGCCAGAAGAAGCTGACATTTCAAAGATTCTGCAGTCTACATCGCCATCGCCGAATGAACTTGCACCACAAGTGGCACCCGCAGATCGAACGAAGTGAAGTGGGACATTATTATTATGAACTGCGTCATTATTACGAGTCTCCTGCCTTACACGTGGGTTATGGCGTTTAGAATTGGGAATTACCAATCATCTGTCGCTGTCTGTTCACTGCGCTCATCAGTTTCAGGCCTAATGATGTTGCTCCACGATAAAAGGGAAAAGAGCAAAACCACAGGTGAGTTTTTGCTTTTGTACATAGGTCATGCCTCATTCATTCATGTCATATATTCCTTTATTGTCTATATTTGTAGAGCTATTCCATGACCGTCGGAACAACTGAGCAGGAATCCCGGAGAAAAGTGGAATTTTTGGCCAGAAAATGTAATCACCTGTTGGGAGTAATTCTCGTGTTTCTGTGTGATCGAATAGCCCCTCGTCGGGAGTTGGGCACTTGGCGAGGATCTTTTGCTCGTTGCCTAGAGCGATTTATTAATCTTCACTTCAGAAATGCAACTCATCGGTTCTTATTCGTTAATATTCATGGAATGAGTCTTACCTGAGTCCGAGGTTTCGCTGCCGGTTTTGTCGTCGACGTGGTCGCTGACATGTCACACGCAGAAGATTCGCACTGGTTCACTCGCAACGACGTTGTTTCTATAATTTTTGGCTTACAGATCAAGAAAGAATCTGAGTGTGCTTATTTTTGCGGCGTGCATCGCAGTTGGCGTTCCTGTATTTCGCAATTTTTATGAGTTTTTCAGCGCACAACTGAAAAATAGTGTCTCAACAAGCCTTGCAAGCAGGGTCAACCCTATGTTGCTACAAGTAGCAACGGGGGGGGGTCGTATTTTGATGAGTTTGTAGAGGGGGGTCGTACTTGCTTCGGTTGTAAGAAGTTGCATGTGATGAGTGGGGAGCGGCGCGGGAGAAAATTTGCCGTTTCAGCGCGCGTATATACCCCCTAGAAAATGGAGCAGTTGAAATATGGGTAAAATACATGGAAATTGTAGGGAAATGTAGGGAATTTTTGCGGTTTTACGGTAAGTATATACCCCCCCCCCCTCGACGTAATTTTTTGGGGTAAAAATTGTTTTGAAAGAGGGGGTCGTATGAAACATTTCATGAGGGAGGGGGGTCGTAAAAACTTTTTGAAAAGTAGCAACGATAGGACCGACCCCCGGAACCCTGGTTGCATAAACTTCTCGGAGCCGTGAGGAGTTACCAAAATGCCAGAAGAAGCTGACATTTCAAAGATTCTGCAGTCTACATCGCCATCGCCGAATGAACTTGCACCACAAGTGGCACCCGCAGATCGAACGAAGTGAAGTGGGACATTATTATTATGAACTGCGTCATTATTACGAGTCTCCTGCCTTACAGTGGGTATGGCGTGAATGGGAAGTTAATGAGGGGCAGCTTCATCGGCGTTATCGCACGTTTGATCTGGATTGAATAGCGGCTCAAATCTCGCTAGGCTAAGCGAGTTTTAAATCTTTCCTTAGCCGGGTTGGTTGTAATACATAACTCCCATGGTTACCGACCTCACTCCCACTGCTTGCTTCAGCCATACTCCGAAAATCAAACTACTCTTTGATAATCGATACGTGGAAAATTCACAAAGGACTGAATTCAGTCATGCATAATCCTCCTAATATGGATAAAATAAATCGACTAGTGCACAAGCCCTAACTGCGTCACTTGTACTTTGGGGTTCTTATCTTCCTCATAATCGCCGCCTGGTACACATGAATCCTCGATAAACTATGTATAGGCATAGTATCCCCCAAAATGGCTTACAGAGCCGATGTTGAGAAGACACACTATGATCTAATCCAACTATTCACCTGTAATGCAAGCTTGGCCAAGCGGGGCACTGTCCGTTCCGGATGGCGAATGCTGTTGATTGATTGAATTCTAGCACAGTGTCCATTGGTAGGATTGTAGTGAGCAATCTAAATCATGCTAATACATAGTTATTGGCAAAGGGTTCAGCATGTTTATGATGTGTTTTGAAACCGAGTCAAAGAGCCTGAGGGTCAAGTGTGCAGCTTTGCAAGCGACATTGACATTGCCTTTTCGTCAATCATTGGAATGCCGTCCCATTTCAGTGGATGGCGAAAATAGGCTTAGAAACCTGTGCAGAACTCTCGCTACCCATCCCAGCCAGCTCTCCCACGATGCCTAATAATGGCTATACAGGCTGTAAACGATCTTGGCAGGGGTGGTTCCCAAGATTTATTACAGAAGATATCTCTTCGGCGTGTATTGCAACTCTTCACTATGGAGCCCACGCATATCATAAGGACTAAAGGTCTGCTATCCGTACCACTAAAGACAGAACTGACTAATTGGAGGTAGGTAGGCCCAAGAATACGGCTTCGGATGGAGGATTCAAGAAAAAGAGTCGAGATCGAAGCAGAAGGGAGACCTACGCAGCGACAGCAGGCGGACAGTAATGGTCGATAACGGCACTGCCATTTTGCAGGCGAAGAGTCTCATGTCGACAGATTATGCACATAGCCCCGGTCCAGAACGGCACTATCGGGCGATAGCGCCATACTCGACTGGCTAACGACATCCGCCCGCAGGTCTATTAGCCGATTAGCGAATAGACGTTACCTTGATAGAAAGCAACACCAATATGAGAACTTGTATGAATATAGAGTGCGTGGAAATGAGCTAGGAAGGTGTCGTAATTTCTCATGCTCTGCCTTTTCATAGGTTTTTCCTATAACTTCCTAAAGACCACTCGCCACCACCTCTGGCTTGATTCTACTGACTCTGCCTCTAAATGTCGCTTTTTTAGGCGATCAGAAAGTACAGATTGGCTAAAAGGTCCAAATTAACCGCGACAATTGACTTCGTGGCATGTTCCGTCATATCGCGCCTAGCTCGAACAGGACAGCGATTGCGAAGTGAGTGAAAGAAGCCGTGTTTGGTCCATGATGTGTTGGAGATCGTAAAAGATCGACATGGGGCAGCACTAAATTCAGTTTCTTACGATTATGAAACTCTTTTATTCCAGATCAGTTTATCAGTAAAACGAATCATTAGTAACTTAAGTAGCTATATAATACAAAGTTTGAATGTAATATTTTCATATCGAAATAATGATTTTATCTATGAGTTGAACACTCCGAAAGGCCCGTGAGATCTCATCGACAAAAGATCTCAGAATTTTGGGACAGCTAGACCACAGAAACCGCATCTGAAGCGGAAGGTGCTATACAGGGGTGGCCTCTCTCTCACTCACCCCTGATATTGACTTTATGGAGAAATCCGTCCAGGTATGCCGAGACTTCCATCGAAGACAGATGATGCAATCAGCAACACGGCCCGTCCCACGTTTTATCCATTACTTGTTTCAAATATCTGAAGACTTAGGCAAATCACCCTAGAATTAGAAGTTTCTAACATGAATCTTTCCTAGCGGGTTGGTGTGAGCTTACTGTACTCGCTTCTTGAGCTCTTCGTAGAAAACTCGATGCGCTGTGCGCACGTGACGTACCGTCGCAGTTCGAGCAGAATTTTATGGTATGCAAACGGCAATTGGGGTGCAGGTGTAGTCGGTGGAGGTGTTTGGAACTGTTGTGGGAACTGCTGTGGTCGTTGAGTTTGGAATTGAGGTTGTTGTGGGACGAATGGGGGCTGTCGATTTTGGAAAGGTGCTGAAACTGTGGTGGCGGTGTTTGAAGCGACTGTTGGACGTTGAAGTTCTGCTGTTGAGGTTGGAATGGTGCAGGTGTAGGAGGTCGAATAGGTGGGCGCCTGAATGGAATAAGCAGACATGAGATGATGTCGATAAAAAGCGAGGCAGATTTGTTTCTGTCCAAAGCTTGCTGTACCTGGTTCTCGGCCGAAGTGGTTGAGGTTGTTGAGGCAGATGCGGTTGAGGTTGAGGTGCAACTTGAGGTTGAACAGGCAGGGGTTGCCTGAAATTAATACACAATAAAATCAAAGTCTTGCGTATAGTGCTTCAAAGATCCTCAGAACCCATAAGAGGGAGCTGTTGTTTGTACGGCATATACCAAATTAATTTTATGAGATGGTCGAGTTCTTTATTGTTTCGCACGCTCCTCTGGTCAACCTTGCGAGGAGAGCTGGCTGCAACTCTCAGAGCCCCGAGAGACCAATGAAGACGTCTAGCGCTTTTCAAAACAGTCTTCTTAATAAATCGTTGAACAAAATGTTCGGTGAGATCCGTTATAAGCGCTTGAATTCCAAAATTGTAGTCAATGTGATTTTTGAAGGCAGAAGAGTCGAAATGGAGTGGGGGCGGGCGAAGGGAAAGATGGAGAAGTTCTCGTTTCTACACACTTGGGGTACTGTAACGCATCTGGGATCTGTAGCACTTAAGTATACTTGTATACCGAGGCATTGTTCAAGAATACTGCTCCGACATTTTGAATTTTTATTCCTTATTTTCTTTTTCCCTTTCTTCTGGTGCTACAATGATGGCTGCTCAGGAAAAACCAGCTTATTCTGTTGTGTCTTCGCATGTCTGAGATATAATTCTGCTAAAGACTATGGATTTTACAAGCAAGACATTATTGGAAACAATAACTATGATCTTTGAACTCATAGTGATGGCGTTGAAATCGGACTTTCATGGTATTCTTGACAATCATTTTATTTCTGAAAAAATTTTAAGTGGGAAATTATCAAGAGTTACTGAACCTTGGTGGTGGCGTAGGAACGACACGTGGTGGCGCAGCAGGGGTAGGTTGACGTCCGAATTGATTCTGTTGCACCGATCTGAAGTGGATGACGTGATTCTCAGTAGAAAAAACTTCTTCCAATGGACTTCAAGGAAGTGTTTTATAATTGGTGTTTTTACGCGCTTCTGAATGGAATGAACTGCGTTTTACTTGCACTTGCTTTTTGCGATGATAGTACATCTAAGCTGCTAGTTGACTTAAAATCCTGTGCAGAGTCAGGGTCAACACCTTGCGTGCCGATTTCGAATTTTTCACTGACACAACCCCAGGTCCTCCCTCTGATGGATCCCAACGCGTACTCCACCCCTCTCAACACCCAAAGTAACTCTCCCATTTTATGATTAATTTTAGCTTTCATTACGAACGAATTATAATTTTTCATCACCCTGGCGAATTGCATTCCACCCACCCTAAGCATGTCCCAAATCTGAACCGTCTATGAAACGTTCTCCAAAGCGAGACCTTTGATGAGCACACTACGACAGTTAGAGGAGAATTAAAAGTAAGTCTCAGTACTCGGGCCCGTGCCGCAATGAGCTGGCCAGCAAGGATTGTACTTGGATTAATATAATAGCTCAAAATTAGCTTGGCAGCATAATTTTTTTCTCCTTATATGTAAGTTCTAGAAATGCTAATCTGACATGGAAACAGCGTCGATTTTGCAAAAATAAACTAACTCTACTTTACAGTTACGACCACCAATAACTCTACATATGCAAGATCGCACAACGGAAGATATAGTAGAAGGATCCCTTTTGGACGGATCTTTGACAGTTTTGAGTGGAATTTTTACTAATTTCACGAACAAGACAGGAAAGACATGAAGTGGGCGAAATCAGAGTATTTGCCGTTTTTTATTTATATTTACGTTCCCCCTCCCCTTCCCCGCCCCACCACCCTCGCCCACTTCCAATCACGATGAACAGAAGACATTTCGAATTTCGGAGACGGTTTGCGCCATCATATCACAAACCTTGGAGGTGCCGTAGCAACGAAACGTGGTGGAGCAGCCGGAGTCGGCTGACGTCCAAATTGATTTTGTTGTACCGATCTAAGCAGATGAATTCAATTGCATTAGTTTCACAGCGACGAATTTTTCATATTTCAACGACCAGAACAATCACTAGTCGCTGAAATGAGACTGAGGATATTGGACGAGTGGGCGGAAGTATGTGGTGCACTTTATCTCGATTTATCTAGTGCTGTTTTATCTCTCTCAGGTATTACGGAGGTGCTCTTTTATTCTCACAACCTACCAACAAATGTGGCAGTACCTCAATCAAGGATGTCAAAAAACTCACTGGATAGGTTGTCGAGGAGCTGGCGTCGTTTGGACGAAAGGAATTGTTCGGATTGTCGTTGGAGGAGCGGTGATATGAGGCCTGAAAGGGTAGCCAATGACTAGTGCATGCATTCGTGGTCATTATTTGAAGTACATACACTTCGGTTCCTAGATGAAAATTGGGGCTGCGCTAGACTTGATATACCCATAAAAAGTCATGTAAACCACTAAGTCGGGCTACCAATCAAATAGACCAAGTAGTCTAGGACACGTAGCAGTGAAAGCGTGAGCTGATTCCTTATCTTTTCGAATGATTCTAGAGATTTTTCCTGCGTTCAGAGCTGAACGCAGCTATTCGTTTTTTGGACTATTGAGAATACTCGCTCTCGTGGCGAAAAGCGCTGTGCTGAAAAAAAGTTCAAAGGGTTATGAATTTTTCAATCTCATGAACCTCCTTACACCTCACGATTAATATCTTCGGGAAATTCGGGTTATTGTCCCGTAGAAAACCTCGAAATTGGATCATTTGAGTTCTTTTTAGTTCAATTTATTTTAAGTTCAATGTCGGAACAGAACTGTTCAACTCTAAATCCAAATTTCTTGCAATCTGAAGTCTCTCCTTGTAACAGATTGACTCACCTTGTGGTTGTAGTTGACTTTTCTTTGCTGCCTGGTCTGTATGGTTTCGGCACGAAAAGATTTTTCTCTGAAAAATTGACATTGGATTAGAAGAAAATTCGGCGCCCCTGTAGTAAAGGGTGTTCATTTTGGTCAGCGGTGCATTCTGAGTTCAATTTTTAGAAAGGGGCGAAGTTCTGTGGTGGATGAACCACGCGGTTAAAAAGAACTAGGTTAGCATTACGTCTTCCGGAAGTTGGTTGTGAAGGATTTGCTTCTTATTATTTTACACACTGAGGGCTCTTTCGGCTTATTTTGGGCTGTTTGAATATCGGTAGAGGATTCCTCAACGGCACGTCGAGGATTTTCGCCTGATCAGTTACGTTCTCCGCGCGGACATTCACACTCGCCATGCGCGAGCCGTCTGTGCTCTCCGCGCGACGTTCACTCTCGGCACTACTCTCGCACAGTACAGAGCCATGGTCGAGGAATTCCTCGACCGTTATTCACCCTGTGCCAAAATCCTACTCCCTCCTACTACTTGAGAGCCGAGAAACCCAGCAAGCAATGCAATTCAACGCAACAACCTGCTGGTTCAACTAAAAAGGGACTTCAGTTTATGTGGTTAGTTCTCTGGTAGTAAGAGCTTAGCTAGCCAGTGCTTGGCGCTTGGAAAATTTCTCAAAGGTGGACTTTTTTTGAGGTGACGTTAATCGGAAGCCGCTCAATTCCATATGTACAGGTTCTACAGTCGCACTATCAGAATCTCCCACCCTTCCTAACTCTGACTGACATACTTAGCACGGAGGTCACCGTGGAAGCGCTCATCCTCCATTTCTTCATCGGTTCAAACTATGAGCTTACAAGCACCTAGTTCGTCGAACAATACTCGCATAGCAATATATGCGATCTTTTTAATATGATGCCTTGTACTGGCCTTTAGGACTACATTATTATTTATATTGCATACTTGAAAATCAATGTGAAATATTGATAGGAAACGAACCATCTTCGGTGTCAATGATCGTGTTGTCATCATAGGCGCTCCATGGGTCCGATGGATTTGGTATATTGTCTGCTGAAATTCCTTCGATAAATGGAACATGCGCAGCAATTTTTGATTCTGATCTTTTTTAATTTTGATTTCGAGTGATTCTCATACTTACAATTGCGCATCCACCTATTCAGTCGGCTGTATAGCTAGTTTCAGCCACCTTGTGAATTACCCACGTAGAACAAGTACATAGCAAAAAGTCTCTGGTGAAGCCATATGTCCCCTACCCCTCCTTCTCGTGATTTTGATTTTGTTTGATTAGGCTTTCTTCATGACGGACGGCCTGCAGGTAGGCAGGCACTAGACCTAATCGGATTATCGAAAAATGAAAACAAGTCTTTTTTTAAGATTAGCTTTGAAGAATTTCAAGTAATGAACTCACGTGCATTATTACCCTCTCCCTCAACCTCGTTGTAGATCTCTCGCCGAACTCCGTCTATTGTTCCGACATCTGAAAGCAAGTCGTGTTTTTCAAGCTTTGTGAATGGTCTTAAGGCTTCTCTACGCCACCTCAAGTTTTTTCGCTTTCACATTCACTTCCAAGCAAATGGGGGCATTTTTCATTCTTCATTTATTCAAAGAAAAAACAAATGCGTGGAAGCTGAGGGACACGCTTGAGGGCAGGTCTATAGTGAGAATACGGCTTGCAAATGGTCACACTCTTCTTCGCCTTTTTCAAGAGCTTCTTCTGACCTATTGATTAAACCACAACGGGTGTGTAACAAAATTTTACAGATGAGAGGACTCAATATGTACATAAGAGCGCTCTGTGTTAGAGCTCACTACTGCTGTCTACACGATGAAGTTAAAGGGCGAGAAATGCTTGCAGGAGAGGAATGTTCCTAAGAAAAAAGTGGAAATCCGAGAAATATTTCAGTAACGAAAACCGCACGTGTTTGTCCGTCCTTTTCTGCAAAAATTTAGTCTATTTTATATATCTATCTATCCTATCTTATACACTTGTTGTTCTATATCTTATCTTATCTATCTCGTATAAGATTTGGTAGTGCGTAATTACGTGAACGTGTCTGAAATTCTGCACAGAGAGCCTCGAAACCAGCATAGAAACTTGTTAAATGATAACACTAGTTGCACGGTCAAAAAAAACTTAGCAATTTTGATTTTCATCGCTTTTGTGAGCTTACATGTATCGGAACATCGACGCCGGTTTGAACATAAAGGGTTGCAATAGTAAAGTCGGATTTGAAATAAATCCTCAAGAACGTGTACTGACCGTATCTGCTCGCTATGGTTCTCTAAGTGAGAATTCGAACAAACTCAGTTGTACATTCTTTAAGCGTTTTACGCCGTCTCTTTGGCTGGGACTCGATGCCATGTTTAATTTCCCCCCCCGCGCTCAGTTACTATCCCTGGTGATATTTCCGTCACTGTTAGCTGAATGTATGAATTTCACAGCATATAGTGCGACAAGGTTAAGTGCTAGAAAATATGCTAAGTAATTCTCAACGAAGCGGCTCTTTTTTCGCGTGAGCGGTGTGGTCCACAAGGAGCAACTTGTTTTCAATTTGATCATTTTCAAGGAAGTCAAAATCTGATGTTAGGGTAGTCGTGCTCAGACGGCTCCTTCAGAAGAGACCTAATGTAAGCACAAATTGTGAGAGCCACATCCAATTTCAAAATAATTATTTTTCAGATTTCAAAAGATGCCTCTATTACTGAAAGCAACCGAACATGAAAATATCCTAGAGAATGTTGGCTCCACAGAATCGTACGTGTGCGATCCATCCCGACGAATTCCCTATTGTTTTGTGGGAGGGGGGGGTGGGAACGGAAGAAGGTGTTATCTTTATGTCCGCTGTTGTTTCACAACTATTTCTCTAGTTTACTCCTGTTTAAATACAAATTAAAACTGAACCATGTTAACAAATCCGAATGTTGTGCCTCAAAAAATGGTTTTTCAACTCGTGTCTCCAGGGTTTTTTTAAGGGTTGACCACGTTCTAGAAAAAACCAATGGAGCTTCGATGGTCCCATTGGAATTGCAACCACAACCATCACCTTTCCGAAGCCTAGATGCTAGTCCTGTGGTCTATGACCGATATCTAGCCCACAATCACGATAGCGCTCATCAATGCAAATATCAGTATACGCATTCATACGGGTTTTTACGCACCCACATAGACTCGAGATCGTTCTAGGAATTGCTCCTTATCATCATGTGCGTGCACGGGGGAACCCGTTCCGTAATCATAAGCACAGACATATACGAGCGGGATCATCCCCGCAGCGCAAGCGCGGCGGTGACGGCGACGTCCGTTTCTTGCAACACGCTCAGCGCAGCGGGTGGCGATTTCCGTCACAAAAAGCGACACTATCAAGTGATATCACGATAAACACTGACAGCACCCGCCACTCATTCTACGAGAGAATAGCACGTTGACAGAGAGTAAATGAAAGGATCATTCCCACATTGAGAACAATCCACCACCCATCATTTCATGCCTGACCCGTAACGTTTCCAAAATAAGAAACGTAAGTACCAAGAAAGGCTCTGCGAACAATCGGCGATAGTAATGGAGTAGTCCGGAATGGTGCAGGGTCTAGTAGCGCCGCTTAGCGCGTACACAAATGGGACTCTAGTCCCATATCGAACCCTACACTGGCTAGCCTAACTGCCCTTCCCTTCGGCCGAGGGCAATCAAATGGTACGAGAGCCTTACGTAGGGCAGGATGACCAGTTTTTATTATACATCTAGTGGAAACTATTCACTGTGAAGACCAAGTCGTGTACACAGTCGCCACATATATGGAAGGTCGGAATGCGAGGAATCCTTTCCGAACAGGGATTGGTGAATGCTTCCGTCTGTCTACACTTTAAAAGTATCATGAGTTCAGCTTACGAAGTGGAAATGAATCTTAGGAAACGTTCAGTTCTTCTTCACGAGAGCTGCGCAGTGATTGAAGCCTAAGGCTAGGCTTAGGCTGAGCTCAGGCTTAGGCTTATGATTGTGCACTGGCTTGTGTTAAAGCCTACGGTTAGGCTTAGGCTTGGTCCTAAGCTTATTACGAGCAAATCAGAGATGTGCTTTTTTGAGGTGACCTGATCTCAGGAGGAGTACTGCAACGCACCCATCATAATATCGATAGACATATTTGTAGTCTATCAATAGGTTAGTCAGCTAGTTATTTGTCCCCGAAGATCCTACTAATTCCTGCCCAAAAAGCTGGTAGACGTGCACTATGTCCAGCTACGAATTGACCATTTGGCACTAATCCAGAGAACATTTTCTTGTTGTTTTTCTACTTACCATTTGCTCCTAAGTTCTGTAAGTTTTGCTTACTCTTGTAAATAAGAAGTTTTTTCACTCGGATCTTGCGAAGGTAGAAAATTCCCTTGCAGTAAATCAGTAATGACATCTGCTCGAAGGAATGTATCGGGCAATATACCGATTTGACCTTTAAGGACTAATGTCCACAGATACAAATCATCTTCAAGGCAACCTCAGAGTTAGATACGATCGCATGTTAGCTAAAAAGTGACTAGCGTTTGCGCCGAAAATGACCGTGTGTTCGCTCTATGCGGCTTTGAGATTCCAATCGGCGAATTTCGTTGGAACGAGCGAAACGATCGAATTGCATGATTGGAGCGGTCTGCTGAAAATAACCTTGCTGCCACGCGTAATAACCGAAGAATCTCGTTGACTATGGCCATCTCCGTTCTCACTGTGAAGAAATTAAAAACACCATACGGCCAGTTATGCCAGATAAACTTTTTGGAATTAATCCACGGCAGCGAGGATGCATCAGATTCCATAAGAGAGATTCAAGCCTGCCGCCCACGGAGACGGGGCTTTCCTGGCTTCTAGAGCGACCTGATTCAGCTTGCGAATATTTCTTCTATTGCTGTTCGCCAATGAAGCGTCTAAGCTGTCTACTGTTGAGGTACCTAGCATTCACTCTGTCCAAACCTCGAGTGCAGCTTCGATCGCGCTATTCGGAGACTCTAATCGTCTTCTCATGTTTGTGTTGAGGTC
>MU870462.1:0-12818 GCA_036418205.1 Ostertagia ostertagi | reverse complement strand
AAAAATTAATTTTTGATGGAATTATTCAATAATATCGCACAAAAAAGATCAAAAATGGGTGACACCACTGGACTGATGAGGCATGTCACTTTGGCGGAGTTTGTGAATCCCACCAAAGCCCTTTGAGACCTGGGCAGACAGCCTTCTTAAATGCTTCCACATTTACTGTAAGTTTCCTTCGGTAATATTGTGGTCAGACGAAACGGGCTGTTTTGTAGACAATTGCTCAGTTTCTGGCTAAGAGGGTTGGCTGGCGTCCTTAAGCTCCAGGACACAATCGGAAGCTTTGAAATTTCGATTGGTGGAGATAATCCTGAACTCCTCACCTTCTCGGGCCACCAGAATTTACAGGAGAAGTTTTTACAGCTCTTCGAATGTAGCTCAAACGGCAACGATAGTGAAGCAGATAATTTTTGCGCTTTTTTAGGTCTTCGCCCTACTGTAGAAAGACCAGAGGACGTTTATCTTTCTTGTAAAAACGACCAAAACCGTGCTGAGTAAATCCGTTAATATGATCAGGCTCGGAGCCTCCAGAACAAACTTGTTTGATAAGGTTGATCGAATTTCTTGAAATCTCTCGCCCTAATCGCTTTAACTCACATTTTCTCGGCAATTTTATCAACGTCGTCGAAATCGGAGTCATCCTGGAACGCGACCGTTGATTTGCCTGACGTTGGTTCGGCAATACCCAGGGCATATACAGCGGCCAATAACGGCAGTAACCGTAGAACGGCCATTATCTGTAAGTTTTAGGTAGAAAAATGTGCTAAATACAGTGCTCCAACGATTGCAATAGCGCGAGATAATAAACAGGCAGGAATGGAGAGTTAGAAGATTGGCAAGGAAATCAGAAAGGCAGTGGAGACCACAGAACCAAAGAAAGGAAAGAAAAAGCTGTGGAAGACTGTAAAGAGAAGTTGACTCAGGCTTCATAGACGAAGCTGGAAATGGAGTGGGAAATCGTCAAGGAAGAATAGGTTAAATTAGCGAAGAAACGAAGTGTTTCGCATTCAGCAGTGGAAACACAAGAAAAAAAGCGTTCTACGATAACGACGGCTTGAAAGCGATGACGAATGAGCGGACATCAAGGATCAGTTAAGAACTTCCTAGAAAAGGAAGAGATCCACGACTTCCAATTTGGTTTCGGCCTACGGCCAAGTCCTCTAGAAGAAACGGATAGTGCAAGGCGACGACGAGCGCCATGGTTGCTAGTGAAACGTGCCGAAATGACAGATTACTTGGCGGAAGTGATGAGCGTGCGCCAATCACGGTTTATTAATGGAAGCAGCAGAGAAGGCAGTCTACCGTAACCAGGAAGAGAACAATTAAAAGGCTTTTTTTCGTCTGCTCAATTTGTCATATTCAGAGTCAATCTCCAAAACGATAAATAAATCACTCGATGCAGACGATCCGATGGAGACATTGTGGGTGGCCTCTATGATGGCGCAGGATTTTTTGCGTCCCACTTAAGCGGACGTGTTCAGCTCGATTGGCGAAAACTCAGAAAAACTATGAAAAATTGCATTTCAGAAGCACCCACGCAATCATTTAGCTGGTTAAAGATGTTTCTTCAAAACTTAAGAAATTTAAAGGATAAAGGATAAAGCATTTGCCGTTGATCAATCCCTTTTTGGGATGCGGCACGCATTCTACTTCCATTTGTACATTCGCAGTGGCATTTGAATGCGATGTGGCCTATACAATGACTTGCGGGGGCCAGCCGATGTTCAAGTCAGTGTTTTTATCCTCCCAGACAAGTCTGGTACCAATTAACCGACCCCGGAGGGATGGAAGGCTTGGTTGGCCCGGGCGACTCACGACCCAGGATTTGATCCCGGACCGCTCGCGTGGTAAGCGCGCCACTTGTCACTACACCACTTCCGCCCCAAACGCCACTACGAATGTACAACGAAAATTTAGCTATTTTAACTTCTTGGATTGTTACAGGGCTCCTAAAGTTCACAGGAGATTGGTGCTTTGCTTTTGTCAACTTGCAAAGCCTGGCTGGCCTGATTTTGCAAAACTTCAACATTTTTCGGAGCTAAATAAAGTGCAGGCTTCACCTCGGGTCGCCTACAGCAGGGTAGACTCCCTAAAATAGATGCTCCCTTGAAACACCTTTTTTAAGCTTCCAGTAGAAGAATTAGTTTTGCATATCCATTCTCTATCTTGGCCTTGGAGCCGTTTATTTTAGTCCTTTGGAATAGAATACCAATAGCGGGGTATCCCTGATTATTTTGAAGGTTAAATGATAAAAAAAACTAGCATTTGAGGCTGGGTACTTCAATATATAAATGTAACAAGTATAGTAATAAAAAAATATAAGGGAAAATAAAGAGAATATAGGAGTTTTTGGCTTCTTAGTTGCAAAGTAGCAGATGTTCTACGATGCTTAAGGAGAGGAAAACAACGCCGAGAAGCCATTGGTTCTGGTTTTAGCCGGGAGTCGAATCAGTGAAAGCGATCTAGGCCCGACAGAGAGAGACACGAAGTCGCCTTGTCTGTCGGCGACCGGTGGCTAACCAGCAGCAGCAGCGCGACCAAGGCGGTTCAACGATGGCGGCGGTGAGAAAGCCAAGGTTAATGACAAGTGAAATGCATTGTAGATTATAGTGAACGAAGACGACTATTACAGTAGATGGCTGAGAACGACCTCGACTGCAAGTGGAAAAAATTGAGAGAGAAAGTTCTAAAAGTCTACTCGAAGAAATATGTAGGAAACCACACGCTTACTACCCTCTTCACGTCCTGGTTACTACATGTGAGCGAAGTTCTTGCGATAAAAGCGCATCAACGCAGCTTGAACATCCAACCCTCCGTTTTAGCCCTAATCGCCGATACAGGAAGCGTAACGATTGTCCGTTTTCTTTGCTTAATTCCACATTTATTTATTAGGTTGTTGCGTTATAAATGTCGCGCAGATTTCGCTTCACCCCACTCGTCTGCCGAACATCTCGAGGTGCTTAAGCATTCCTTCGAAAGAGGAACTCTAGCAGTATATAAGCGACTACTCGTTGTCCACACCATTTTGTTTTTTATAGGAATTTTGCTTTAAACGGTGACTGGCCGAATTTTCCGTGTGGATGCCGGTCACAGCAGGTCTTCGTGAACAAAGATCGCCCTACATCAAATCGTGCATTGGCTCGGCGAAAAAGAAGAACAACGATTTTTATGAACTCACTTCACGACGAAAAGCTGCATTTTACGAAAAAAAATCACCAGCAAAAAAGTGCGAGACCAGGCTGAAACATTTGACTTCTCCGCCAAACAGCTCTTGTCACACTCCATCTATGTGCTGCGCATCCGAGTCAACGCGGCACGTTTTGAAGGAGAAACAGTTCAGAGAGTACAAAAAATTCGGATCTGGGTGTCCATGTTTACCTGCGCACAGTTGCTACGATTCTGAAGGAGGTCGAGTCTCTGCGTGAGGAATAGCGAAGCCTGACTCATTGAGGTAGTGTCCATCTATTGTCCTTAGGTGCCGAAATGTGAATTTTGGGTACGGCCAGAAGTGACATTTATAATGCAGCAACCTAATAATTTTGTAGTTATTCCAATAGATGTTTTTAGTAAACGAAAAGTCGCCATCCACTAGTCCAGCTATATGGGAGTAGTGTAAAGAAATACAGCATTTGAAATATCCGGGAATCTATATCTATTTAAATACATAATCGATCTAACTAAATACAGTGTTCGATTATAAATTCTGTGTTTGATAAATATTTATCGCAAAGTACGGGGGCATATTCATGTTCAAGCTTGGGGAAGGACAGGAACTCTGAATCCCTCCCCCTCCGCCTGAGGGTTAGTTCGATTTCCAACAAAAAAGAGATGTTTCAAGCGATCATGAGTGCATTGCCACCACAATACCCCGAATCATGCACCAATATCTGATAAACAAAAACAAAGGTTGAAAGCATGGCGCCAATCGTTCTTCCAGGATACCGCACATTGAAGCTCATTGAAGAGCGATAAGAACTGAACCCCTCTACAAAGTAAGGAGACTTGTGGCATTTTTAATAGGTGCATAGGTCAACCAATGTTTATTTTTGTAGGAGGATTTTTACCACGTTTCATGCCATTAGACCACAAGGGGGTGAACGATTATACTGAGTACATGCTTTGTAGGCCCTACACATTCGCTGCGACCGCTTCAGCTACTGCGCTACCTCCACCGCTTACGTCAAAAAGTTATTCAAAATAAAGGAATGGGATGAAGCAGGGATTCATGTTAAGTGACCCTTCTCGTTCTTCTGAGTACTGTCACTATTTACTCAGGATCGTTAAGGCACTTGTACAGTTGATCTGCAGTGTTAGCCGATTCCCAAAAAATGGGAGGTCTAATTTGGGATCAGATGAAGGTCTCTAGCCATTGATGTACCGCTACTCATAGACGGAAATAAGGAAAGAGACGATAAGTCAACAGGAAGACCGGGAGATGTTCAATTCTCCTACGGAGATCGGATTAACCAGAACCGCGCGATCAACGAAGCCAAAGGTTGTGCTCGGGTTTGGGCGTAGGCCCGGGCTTATGCTTACACATTGGCCTACGCTAAAGCTATGATTGGGCCTAGGCTTAGTCCTAAGCACTGGTGGTACCTAATTTTAGCTGACCTTCGAAGGAGAACTACAATGTACCCGAACTGCATCAATTACGCAACCAGCTCCGTTCCTAGCGATTCCTGAAAATCAACAGCAATTAATGGCCGTGTTGAAACGGTGAATCACACATTGTGTGCATTGAATCACGATTGCAGAAGAAAAAAAAACTGTTGAAAAGGTGACATTGTGAGCGAGGCCAAATTTGAATGGAAATTGGACGGGAATTGAAGTAGAGAGGTTTGTCCATGAGGCTGTTGAACTCTTAACAAGCTAGGGACGATTAACCCATAGCGTTGAATTTCATAGGCCATTGAGGGAAATATCGAATAAATTCGAATGTAAATCCCCTGACATTTATGATGGCCTTGAATTCCCGACAGCAAACAAGAAAGTGTAAGCAATTAATTCATCATAAATTTTTGAGTGTTCACCTAGCAATGAAATCATAAAGGAAGAGAAGGAAATTCGAGAGAATAAAAAACAGTAGTAAAACGAGGATGAAAAAGGATACCGCATTTTGTGAAAAAGATGCGATGAAATTATTTTCGCCGTGCTTCTGAAGTGCTTGTCGTTTTCACGTGGCCGTTAGCTCCTCTCAAAACCTCAACGCTATCGTAAAACGGCATGTTTAAGGTAGCGATGGCTGCGCTATTCTATTTTTATGAGGACTCTGTCATGGCAAAGGTTGCAGTCAAACACGCAATAAAAACAACTGCATAAGGGAAACCATGTGAGAATCGTTCGAAAAGCGCGCACGGATTATATTTGCGGTATTTCCGGCAATTACTGTAGCGGGTGGTTCTCGAGCGCTAGAAAGAAGGGACTCTCAGGTCTTATTTGCAATATCGATGAGACGCTCTAAAGTAGAATGCTTATCATATCTTCAGAATCGCTAAGATCACCGCTTATCAGCGCACTTTCGGTTTACTCGTAGTAAGCCTCAACCTAGGCCTAGGTCTTGACTACGACATGACCCTGGTGAGCCGGCATAATCGGAAAACTTGAACGTCTAATCATCAGCTTGAAGCGGAGCTGGGGTTTGAACGTCTATTTAACCTTAAGCCGGTGTAGAGTCGACTTGTGGCGAATTATACCTCCATGAAGGAGTGGAGACGTAACTAATACTGGATTCCTACGACTTAATTCCTGGACGCGAAAACATAAGGACGGATATTCACGCTGAAATCGAGCCGATGTTCCATTCTAGCTCGTGTCAGCCCGCAATTTTGACCAATGGCATCATCAGCTGTCGGAACGCTGACTGTATGTAATCGAGAGTAGAATCGGATATAGGGCAACTTTCCCCTCGATTTAATACGCACACAAAATTGAATGAGTAAGAAAAATCTTGCAGCGGCCATTGAAAAGCTAATTTTGCATTTTTGTCCTTCTATACAGGTTCAGGAAGAGGTGAAATAGGGGAGTTGCTTTGTCTGTGTGATTGTACTCGCATAACGAGGTCGTGGAAATTCGTGACTGAAGACCATCACATGAAAAAAATTTGATTACTAAGACTTCACTAGCAGATTTAGATCAAAAAATAATCCACGAAACGTCATAATAAGAAATACTGTGTGTTATTACTTGTGGAGGTCGGATTGGGAACAAATGATTAGCAATCCTCCACGTTCCCATTCCCAACTGGGATAAAAGCGGCGATGAATTCGCAACAACTATAGGAATATTGTGGGCGTGGGTAAGAAAGCGCTAACCATTAAAAAAGTTTGGCATATGGGTGCCCTCTCCCCATCCCCCAACCCCATTCCCCCAACTCTCCGACGATGAGCAAGGCAATTGATTGTTGGCTTCCAAAATAGGTAGGCAGTGTCCGATGAGTAACCACAACCTTCGCTTGATTTCTCTTATCCCTCCGGTCCTTACCCTTTACTTAACCATATTTCTCTGATTTGAGCCATTGCGTGTTAGGTCCGCCATGTATATTAACGTTCTAAGAATTTTGGGAGAGGGCGGATTTCATGAAGCTCCTTACTGCAGTGCGTTTCTCCTGCATATACTGGATACCTTGAATCATCAAGTAACACTTAATTCAGTGGATTCATGACCACTGTTGAAAATGAAGGAAGGATTGCATTCGCTCATAATAAATTAGAAGTAAAAATGTGGAATAGCGTCTCAGAGGCCAACGAATATGAAAGTTGAATTATAGAGCAGGTGTGGTCGAAGCCACACCCTTGTCAGAACTTGCGGCGTTCGGCTTTTGAAGAGTTCAGTGTTCAAAAAATATCGAACTGGTATGTAGAGAATCCAGGCTCTAAAAAGGAGAATGGGTTCAGAAGAAGTGACTTATCATTTTGCATTATCAGCAATTGCAGAAAACGCCCGTGAAACTGCACAGAAATCACCTGTCTGTTTGATGTTCTTCTGAAGTGAAACGCCAGTTCCGTGAGCGTGACTGCAATCATACAAGAAAAAGTCGCCAGATGAGAGTAGCCAGTCTTTTTGTTGAAGAAGTTCCAGAATGGACCGCAACAGGAACCGCTTTCTTAGGAAAATATTGAGAAATGGCCATAATTCCTTAGTCGTTCAACTCCAACATAAATCGCAGGAATTGGAAGATTTAAAGGCTAGCCAGGAGGAGCAGGCGGGTTCGAAGAAAAATCAGAATTAGAAGGAATTCACCGATTTCGTGTCTTCGGTCTTCAACACGCATTCCAGTTTTCCATTTAAAGCGAAAATTCCTGGAATGGTGTCTTTCTTCAGCCCTGCCATTTTCACCATTTCATCTCCGACTTTTTGTATTTCTCGAAAATTACACCGATACCGTTTTTTACGCATTGTAGCGTAATATTCACGAAAGTTTGCTGATTCGCTTTGTCATTTCGATTGCCTTTTTGGGAGCATTCGAAGGCGAATCTTTAGCAAAGATAGGGTGCTGAGTTACGGTCGAAACAATTTGCGTTCACCGGCTTTCGAACTTGGTCTCGTGCTTGGAATCCCTAAAAGGGTTCTCACTTACAAATATTGATATGGCAGACGTACATTTGTCAACAGGACAAAATTTTTGAACTGGTTGGGCCTCTTGCAGTTCAAACTTTTTGCTACAGGACTATTGTACACGGACATGTAGCGCATATCTCAGCCAACGAAGCCACTCGATTGGAATGGATTGGCGTGATGCCAGCAAACGCGTTGCTGATAAACTCGTCATCCGCCGCCTAAGCTACTGCCCGTCGGTGAGCGAAAACCGACGGCAACGCAAGGGAGCCCGTTTGGCGTTCCTTTGACGGACCCCTGTGCTTTTTTTCGCCACTGGCGTACCACGGAGCGCCCTCTGGAGTCCTGCAACACCCTCCACAACCTATCGTAATCGCTGCCTTTTGGACATTGTCCTTTACCGGTCTGCGCTCTACCTTCCTGCAGTGGAAGCATGGTGGGAAACTCAAGCGGGGGCTATGGCGCAGACGGAAGGGGCAGCTTGCTGCCTTTGGCATCGGATGCCTTTCAGGCAAAAAACCGCGACTCTCAAGTTTTCATCTGAGGGCATTGAAGAAGCTGATAAAGTGTAAATCTGAATTCATGGATACCAGATACAGTAGTGGTTGAAAGGGTTCGCCGACACGATTTTTGGTGAACTATTCTTTCTTGCTTGAGCAACGCTTTCCAAAGATTTAAATACTGTGTTTCTAGTGTTTTAAAATCCTCAAGTCTAAAGAATCAGGATATAAAAAAGACAAATTTTTCGAAGTCACCATTGATTTTTTTCTGGCAAAGAAAAAAGAGAAGCGCGAAAAAGTGTGTCGGCGAACACTTTTGACCGCTACTGTTATACTGTATTAGGATAGGCCGCGAAGCCCTACAATAGGGCCTTCTCTTTTGTAACTTGCTAGGGTAAATATAATATAATTATAAATAGAGTATTTCCTGACTTGTTTCTATTATAAAAATAAAAACTTCATTGCTACGTTCCTCTTGAAAAAAAAAAGACCTCGACTGGGAACTTTCTTGTTCAGGAGTGAGCAGGCATCGGGTTTCTGTGGTAACAACAATTTTAGGTTAGCCACCCAACCCTGCAATAAAACCCCTTCTCTTTTGTAATTGCTACGTTAGTTCTGATAGAAACACGACCGGGCCCCTTCTCGTTCAGAAATGAGCGTCTAACGGGTTTCTGTAAGAACAGCAAATCAAACCTGAAATTGTGCTGCCGTTCCTTCACTGCCCAAGACACGCTCGTAACATTAAAGAGCGAATCAAAGTGTATTTCTTCTGTGCGGCAGTCCTTTGACAACCGCCGGTGTACAAAAATTTCCTGACACAAAGTATTTCCGTTCCGAAACTGAGCGGTTTTTGGACTGCAAAGGACTTCCGCCAAAGGAATGTGCAGATATTGAAAGAGAAAACGCTTGACAGATTCGATGATAAGCGATTTCGGTCACCAATGATCGTGTGTTTTTTTTACCGACAGCGACACCGATCTGCGGGTTCTTGTGCGCACAGGCCTCCCAGCGGTGTTCGCAGCTTTGCAACATTACTACTACAACAGGGTACCGAAGGGAGAGGCAAGATCTCAGGAAAACCCTAAAAATAGGGGAATTTTGTGAAGGGTACTTTTGCTGTCGAGGGAACCCATCCTCCAGGGACTGATTTGAAATTAACCTCTACTCTAGGAAAAAAGGCGAAGAGCTCTCTGTTGGATCACGACTTCTATCCGCTCCATATTAATTAGCTTTGCCCAAGGAAATGGGAAAATTCTGAGTAAGAGAGCATAACAAAAAATCTTAGCTCAAAAGTGCTTGAGAAAAAAAATGGTTGGTAGCCTTGTTGTTACGTAGTCAGCTTTGAATCCCAGGTCGAATCCCGTTTACGTTAGCTATGTCTTAGTAATCGGTAAATTTTACCAGAGCTGTCTGAGAAACGCGTGGTGGAACATTCGACTCTATTTATCCTCTGACATAGCTGATATCATCGATGCTGAACGCAACTGGCCAAACTAAGTACTGAACAAGGTGCCAAACATTATATTTGTTCTTCATGAGAAACAGGATGCGTGGCGCATTGGAATCGATCAGGCTTGAAGATCATGGGAATGGTCCTACTCGTGAAATGGAGCCTCGATTTTAGAGCCGAATAAGTGATGATTCTGCTTCAACTCACTCTGTGAGTTAGGATCAGCGTGAGTACTGAATTGCGCTTTTCTAGAGTCGTAAGCATCGGTCCCAAGTCCCATTCTAAGGCTAACCCGTATACGCAATGACGAGATATGAGACCAAACGGGTGCGGGTAACAAGATGTCGGATGCCGGACCTTCGCATGTTGCCTTGTCACCCGATCCGGATTATCGCCGCGATTGTGAAAATACTCGGCGAAGGGGTTACACGTCGTACTTATGGGTGTGCTGTGAGCGCTCCTGCGAGAAAGTCCTTCCTGACTTGTGGCACAAAAATAGTAGTGAGAATGCGTCGAGTCTCACTTAAACAACTTTCATACAAAATAGCTTTCCCCTGACTATTCATATCTCGATTTCAATAGTCTGGTGCTGAAGAAGGTTTCTAAGTTGACACACCGAGCAAGCTGTAAAGCTATGAGTCCCTCAAAGATGTGATCATCTTCTTTGGAAGGTGATTTACGTGCTGCGTCATCTTGTCTTCTTGTCAACTATATTCGGAGGGTCCTTAAGCAAGTGACCTTGGGGCTTCACCTATATTTAAGCCGCATTACTGTCAGCTCAGGGTGGCAGGTGGACCTCATTGGTCGACTTTTCTAAAGGTTAGTTGTCTTTTTCTGTCCCACGACGTCGCCCTAGTAGTTTACCCCTGCTGAGCGATTCTTGTAGGTTGAAATAGTATTTGGACGGGTAGTTTCGTAAATGGCTTTCCTCTTTCCAGGCTCTGAAGAAGGCGAAAGCGCCGAAACGTAAGCCAAATAAAAGTTGTTATCAATCTTGGTTGGAGCTTATTCACTATACTGACATATATTTACGGAGTTATGAAACGCGTCAAAAGCTCAATATCAGGCTCATTATTTTCAAAGTAATCATATAAGCCTTTTGGAACGCTCTCTTACTGCAGCCTGCGAAGAATTCATCACATTTACGCCCGAAATGGCTAGCTGAGTAAGCTTGCATCCTTACAATGACATGTGGTACCACCGGCCAGGCGCTCAGCAATTGAAAAGCAATTCCTACCGAGAGCCTCACTGAAGACTCGTGTAATCTTAAGCTTTCATGAAATTTGCTATTCATGCGGCCTCATCTTACACAGCTTTGATTTCGGAAGGAAATATTTGGCGACGTTCCAAATAAAAAAAAATTAGGAAACAGAAGAATGTTGTAGTCGGAGATGTGATTGTTGTGATGAGAAGAGTTATGATTACCAGAGGAGGAAAGGCAACTAATGCTTGCTTCCAAAGCGCATCGAATTCAGCGGAACTTCAGACTTTTCATCACCCAAGGGTACCTCTACGTTAGCAGGAGGAGAAAACTACGGACGGTCCTCGGACCAACGGCTTTTTGATACTTTGTTGATTATCTTCGACGATTTTCGTGTCATTTGTAAGGCGCCAATCTGCCGCACGTTTGGAGCAACAAGGGATGGTTACATTTCGCGCTACCCCGCACTCTGGGAGGAGGCTGCTTTCAAGACTAAATCTAGGAGGGGGCAGAAGCTACGGGAATGAAAATGACTCACGCACCTTAGAGTCTCTCTTCCCTTGAATAAGGCGTAGTCCCGCTTTTAAGCAAAAAGACATGTTTTACGCTGTTCTAGATGCACTTCCATCACAATGCCCGGATATTGCGATAGCGCCGTATTTTCTCTTAGGTATGGAGCCCAAACGGGAGCAGAAAAAGACAAAAAGCTCATCAATGCAGTATGATTGCACTGCACAGTGCTGTATACCAATGCGACAGATCTTTTTGCCCACCTGCAAGCTCTAAACTGAAATGAATTCGCTAATGTCACCTAACATAGAGCTTCTTCTTTCTCAAAATGTTCTACAACCTTCTCGAAAATGGCTGACAAAAGCTTAAAAAGGCCTTAGCCAGATCGGGGGTTGATATCTGCTCAGGCTTATACATTCTATGAAGATTCTTCAGAAACTAGAGGTTCAGTTGCAATAGGGTAGTTGGATGAGAAAAGTCTCACTGTATCACTCAGGTGCTCAGATGAGAAACAAGGATGTTTAAGACAGAGCTATCCAAAAGCACACCAGGAACGGGAATGAGCGGGAATTTTTCCCGGACGGTATGCACTTGAGACAGAAGGCAACGAAGCTTCAGCGAAGAACTAGCGATGATATACGGATGAGGCGGGGTCAATCATCGGATACGGGAGGAGAGATATGCGACCGATGTGCAGCCGCCACGGGCGGATCCAACCCATCTCACGACCACGACCGCGAACCCCCTGCGGCGACCATGGCTGAACAAGCCGGCCGATAACCATCAAACAATGAATACGACGCTACGAAAAGGTGTCGGAAAAAGCAGCAAACAGACGAGTTCTTAGAAAGAACGGTTGGGATTTTGCATGCGTCTACCCTTATCTGTTGCTTAGAATTCGAAAATCTTGAGATTTATTGCTTTTCAAACACCTCTCAAATAACAGGATGAGATCAGCTGCTGATTTAGACGAAAAACAAAAGCAAGGCGAAATACAGAGCAAGCAAAAAAGATCTGGGCGAAAGGAACAGATATTTACAAACAACAGATATTGATTTGATTGATCTTCTTCGTTTCGACTGTTTTTCGTTGATTTCAAAGAGCAATGCTAAGTTATGGTAGATATATAGTTAAGGTGGAATAAAGGAAAAACATGTTCTTTGTGCTCAGAAGTTAGTCACCTGTCCAGCAAGGGTGAGGGTCCGAGTTCTACTCACAGCTTGGCAGATGGCTTATTCAACATGGTGGAGCTTTGGTACAGTGTAGTAACCTCACTAAAAGTTCTTTTCATTTTCAGGCTGCACTTTTTCCAGGTCTATTTTCTGTGGCCAAGCACTGCAATCAGGCTGCTGAAGAATTCTCCCCGCGGCTTGCAGTGTTTGGCCGGGGCACTGCCCTTCCTCTTCCTTTCGACCCACCCCCCCATAGCCCCCACCCCATACATGCTTGTGTTATGTAATGTCATTTTATTCTATTGTAAGCATGCTTCTCATTATATCCTCATTGTGAAAATCACGAGTACAATAGTTAAATAAATAAATAAATAAATAAATAAACTTGAACGTAACTGGTCTACAGACTGCCTTGACGGCCAGTCAAT
>MU870461.1:1513-22341 GCA_036418205.1 Ostertagia ostertagi | reverse complement strand
AGATGGGTTATTCAGAGGGACCAGGAAGGCTCAGTTGGGTCACAGGTGCCTCGACAGAAAACACCTTATCAATGGCATGATAATTCTCCGATTGTACCTGAATCCCTCCGGGTCCCAGATACGCCCACTTTCCAGCATGAGAAAGGAACGGAAACCGCAATCCACAAAATGGAACAGTCACTAATTTTCGATTCATTTTCCTGGGTGCACTGTTGCAACCATCGAAGCAGCTGCTGTCATGCTATCGGATGCCGTCAACATGATTAGAGTACTTAACTCCACCCAAGCCACCTCTAGTCTGAGAATAACCTCGTCCACTCCCCAAAACGGACAAAAAGAGGTACTGTTCCTTCTTTGTCAACTTAAATTTGAATTGAGTTTGATTTGAATTCTCACCATTTTTCTTTTGTTTTCTTTTTCACATAAACATCAACTGTCACTTAATTTTCTCATTTCGGCGTTATCAGTTTATCGCGAAGGCCACCATGTTTTTGTTGTGCACAATCGACTTCTATTGAATTATAAACTCTTTACAAAATAACTTGAAGTCCACTTAAAATTTGCTTTCCTCATTTTATGAATTCTTCTGAATGAGCGAATAATTTTTCTGAATGGATAAAAAGTTTTCTCATTCCTCTTCGATTCCGTGGGTTAAGAATTTATAAAAGTAAAGATAAATAAATTCCATAGATACCAACTAAATCTTTCAAATGCCAGGGAAAGAATTTTCGTCATCGTCATGCATGATGAAATTCTGGTTCATTCAAACCTTTGACTCTTTTAAAATATTTTTTCTGCACTAATCACGACAGGTTCATAATTACCAGAAGAAGGCATTTTGGTCAGTACTTTTCTGACGCCATTAATTGTTTATTAACGGCGCTCAGAGGATCTGGGCCTCATTAGTCTTCGTGGCACCCTCAACGCCTCAAGTACGTTTTCATCGCTTCTATTTAAAGACTTCGAATTCAGACGAGCATAAAAGAAAGTCCCCAAAGAGCCGAATTGAAGTGCTCATCACTTGAACTACTACCCACATAGTTTGAAATCAGAGGGAATTCAAATTGAGTTAGGCGGCCCATTGACGGCCTTCAATGGAATTCTGAGTGACCTCGGAAGGAAAGTCGCCGATTGTGAAAAGCTCTTGAAATGAAATACACGGAGGATGTCGACGTCTGTGAACGGCAAATAGATGTTTTGGTGTTCTATCTTAGGATGTCAAATAAGTTTATAATTAGTCAGTCATGAGCTCTCTGCTTTTGATTTTAGTTTTCTAGTTATGCAAAAAAATGTATTAAATCTAGTTTAAATGGTGTTCTACGCCATTTCTAGTAAGCTTAGTAAGTTTCTAGTAGTATCGCTCAATCATTGCTGATTTGGATCTCGGCTTAACAAATTCCCATGCCACAAATTATGCCGTCCACGCAGCTTATGGTTTTTGTAAAAGGAAACACTTCCAAACTCGTTGGACAGTGACAAGGAAGGATAGCAGTTCTAGAGTTGTTCTTTAAAGAAAAGATGAGTGGGATAACACAATGGATAGGAAAGAATTTCCCAGCCCATCTCATGGACGGTAACTTTGTAACGTTCGGAAGATGCGACCAGAGCTATCGTGCTGAAGCAGGGTGTAGTGGGCAACGCGCTTTTAGGCTCCCCCTTCTGATTCCAAATGTCCAGCAAAATCTTAATGGCTGAAGCCAATCTCTTCAGCTAAATTCGGGATAGTAGGGCGACCACCATAAGAAGAGAAAGGAGAAGCAGCTAAGTTCTATTCGTCAGTTCTCAGCTGTGCGTCCAGAAGAAATCTAGTGAGAGGAAGCTTTTAGAACGAACAAAACCATTTGAAGAAACGTCTTTCGAGCAGATAAACCTTCTGCCTATGTGCTATTGATATTACTAGCCGCTTGAGATGCAGCTTGTTCTTCGATTGTATTCAAAAAGCAGGACGTGTTTGAGATGTTAGCTTTTGCATAGGAAGCACTATCTAAGACAGCAATGGTTAGTGCGAAGTATCAAAGACTCAGTGTATTACGGAGAGCACGGTAATGTTATCCTAGCTCGACAGAGCTGGGACAGTGCTGATTGAAGACATGCTGATTCGTCCGTATTTTGTGGTGAAGAAGTGAAAAACAGGAAAGGTTTGCTTTGTGACATTTGGGAAGAATACTATACTGAGTATGGGCGCTTAAAGGCAAACTCCGGGATAAAACGTGGGACTTATCTGTTCAACTATGAAGTACTGGGTGCTAAGTGAATCGAAGCTGAAGAAAAAAGCAGGAAGTACTCCAAAAAGTCCAAAATAAGAAATTTCTCTTCGTTAGTCGCTTAGAAGCCAGGGCCAGAATTACGTATCTGGATCTGTCTACAAATTATTTTTTTTTCAATTTTAATTTTTTTACGCTCGAAAAGACGTTTGCTGTAATTGCGGAGCGGTGAACGGTTTTCTGCTAACGCTTCAGCATTATTCCCTCTGAAGTTCTCAGGTGTTTCTAAAAACCGCCTTGCTACCGAAACTAGTCTTATTATTTCCGAATTTTCCAAGAAATTAATTTGGCTGCAGACTGCATACTAGCTTTGCTGTGCATAACGTCATAACTATTAATAACTGTTGTAGCAATGTTATTGCAGAAGTTTCACAGCATCCATAACCATCTTCAGTAGTGTCTGCTAAGTCACTATTTTGGTTATATAACGACTGTGAAAATATCGGAAGCGCAAATCAAACAAATTTGAATTTTCAGACATGCACACAGAGATAAGAAGCATCCATCCTCTTTGCAAAATTTCCGTGGTGAAACCTTGGATTGGTTGTTCAATCAATTATCCGGACCGCGTGACAAAGCAACCAATCATCCTTTCATTCGGGTTCCCTTTCCCCCGCCGCTAGTTAGGCTAGCGATGGGCCGATTTGATTATTCGATTATATTTTTTGTGCTGCTTTTGTTTATTTGTACTTTCTTTGTGTCCTATTTCTTTTTTTGTTAACCTGATGATCGTTGTCGGCAGCTCTCGCTAGCTCTCAGCAGTTGCTGACTTGCCAGCGGATATTCGGGCACGAGTAAAATAAATAAATTAAAGTAAGCATAAGATAAGATAAATAAAATATTTGATCGTTGTTCAGTTTCTCAGTTTAACGCGCTCTATTCGCTGAATTCTATATCTAGAAACTGCGCAGATCTCATAGCCGAAAGAAACCAAATTATGATCCTGAACTTCTTCCCCTTTTTTAAAGTCTTGAATACAATACACTCAACAGGACGCTTTGCACGAGCTTCTTATTTCTACTTAAAATTGGTTGGAAAGGTGCTGAAGCAAGTCGGGATATCAACTGAGCATTTGTCCCGAACCCACAAAAAATTCGCAGTGCAGTCGTGATACAAAATGTCCTTCCCGCGATCATGAGAGCTTCGAAGGAGATAGAGAGAGATCGGATATCAAAGACTGCCGATGAAGGTTTGAGGCTGATTCAACCGAAAATGACTGAGCTGTTTAGAACACGGTGCTTCCTTATAAGGCGTAAGTGGGATGGGACTCCCAAATATATAGGTGTCCAAAGGACGTTCAAAGAAGCCGAGAAGTGGGTACCGCTGACTTCTTTCACCCAACAGTGGGGCGTAGCCCATCTTCGCAATCTCAGCCACAAGTCGAACTAGCCGAAAACAAACGTGCTGAACATCTTGCGTAGAACCTTTGACTTACCAACTTACCACTTTTCCAACCACCCGGATAGTCTTTTCGAGGAGATCAAGCGGTGACAGCCACCATGACGGTGAAACAATTTTGCCAAATTTCCGCCTACAGAACTCCGGCACTTTAACAACCAAAGCGATCAAGCATTCTTCTTTTGGGTAGATATATAGGTAATGTAGTAGTCTTCATTTTGATTAAGAAGGTTTTAATGAGATATGCGCTTTTGAATTTGGAGGTCAAAATCGGCGGAAACTTTTTGAACAAGCCAATATTAGCTGTACATCCAATGCGGAGTTGGACTGAAGTGAGTCACTGGATTCCAAAATTGGAAAAAAGCATGCCCTTCATCAATAAGAGTGAAAAAAGAATGATAAGAAGCGATCAAAGATTCCATGGCGCACTAGGCACTAAGGTTTCAGTAAAGATCATAAAGGTGTATGGATCCCCAACTCGTCACGAATATGACCTGTTGAGCCTAAGAGCGATAAGTTTTGCGACCATCCATACCTTTTCAACTATTTAGCCTCGGTTCTTTTCTAATTGTCGTCAAATAGGTAGGAATGAAAAATTACAAAAACAATGTTCAAATTCAATTTAATTCGTTGCGTGCGACCTTTTGAAGATACAAAACGAACCTACTGGAAATGATCTTCTTGTTAAAAATGGCATGAATCTTTTTTTTTCAGCAAAATTCCACCTGAGCGGATTCTTGAACTTCTTGCAAAGTGTTGGAACGAACACATTAGCGGTTCCCTCGTACATTTCCAAAACCGACAAGCAGAAAGAGGACCCGTTCCTCGAGTTGCTTACTGTTTCTCCTACTTTTTTATGGGCGCACCGCTCGGTACCATTACTTTCTCATATAAGTATCGTCTTCCACTAGAAGCCGCCTTCAGGTTAGAGTGACAACTATGGGATCTGATACCTTCGGTAAGGTTGCGGATTGCCAGATCCTTGCCAGAACTAGGAACCCAAAAGCTGTCGTAGGTCAAACCTTTTGAGTACATTGGAATAGGGACAGTGTAGGTATTTTTTAACACTCTTGAAGTGAGAAATCAGATAGTATCCCTCACCTGCATCTGTCGACCGACGTCGTCGGCAACGCTGACCTGACGCTTGCCGATGTCCATGAGCGCACGCATATTGCCAACGTCTTCTTCGACATCAAACGACGGCGAAATGTGGCGCTTCAGATTCACTTGCGATCGTTTGTAGGCGTTATTCTAAACACACTGGCAATGGTCCCATCGCGTACATATCGCTTCCTGAGCAAAGTTAAATTGCTTTTCGCTAACCTCTGGACCAAATCCGTACATGCCCATGACTAGAGGATGCAGCTCAGTTTCAAGTCGCACTGCTGGACTCAATTGTCGCTTAGCGCGTAGCGAATTCGCGCCGACAACGCACATAACAAACGCCAACACAACGATCTGGATAAGCGCCATAACCTGCAATTCAGCACGCCTGATACATGGAAATTAAATAATCAGTAGAAACGATTTCGTTACTTGGCGATAAAACAGAGCATCGCAAAAACAAAAGAAATTGATGGCTTGGAAACACCACTTTACCGCAAAAATTCGTTCGCCTTCAATCGCTTAGAGGAGCAATGAACATCGATAAGGAAGCCACTCCTTCAATTGTACAGTAAGACTCAAGCGTGTAAGAAGTAGAAATGATCCCTGGATTTGCGAAAATTCAAAGAACCAAAAATATTTTACTCTGTTCAGTCCAATGTGTAGACATTTGGAAGATCGGATCAGGCTTCTGCATCTGCAAAGTGTGACTAAAAGTTGTTGAAGCAAATCTTTCAGATGCTAATGTTTAATCGTCCACATTTTCAAAAAGCGGAACGGAGTCGGAGCATGTGAGTCTATTCCGAGGCCTCACAAGCTTTTATTCCGTTCCCACAAAAGCACACCCGGGGCTTACAAAATCTAGCCTCACTCTCTTTACTGAACTTGAAATCTGAGCAGAAGTTTGCTAGCTCAATGTCTCTAGCCTCAGCGCAACCCAGGTATAAAAACGAGTTAGCCCTGGATTTTTGAGTTATCGATGGTCTATTACAGTACGCTGATAGGTGTAGTGTATGGCACCTGAGAAGGGTAATTTCCAAAAGTCTTCCATGTGATTCCTCATATTACAACATGATCACAATTTATCGTATCACGTGGAGGGAGCGTAAGCCTGCGAAAATGGGTAGCAAATGACAACTGGAGGCATAAGCTGGGAGCGACGGAGAAATTTTCTAAAAGTTTGATGAACATTTCAGTTATCGCGATTCTCAAGAGTCTGCTTCAACTGGTGCGGTAGAGGAAATCAAAGATTTTGCCAACCACATTCAGAAGAATCTGACTTTGTTACAAACGAACCTTGAACAGGTCGCAGAACGCAAGCCAGCGAACTCTGAGACCCTTAGCCACGAAGAGTTGCTTCGCCTGATTCCAAAACCCTAATTCATTTCTAGATTTCAGATAAACAAATTCATGAATACATAAAGTTCTAGAGGGGTTGCTGCCCTGTTCAATGGCTCTCATATCTGGGTAGGTGCCCCATTCAGTTTCTAGATCTAAGTCTCAACTGGGCGAGAGGTCGTGTGATGGCAGGAGGGGCCGCTACCACGAGCATGATTCCAAAAACGAAGCTCATGTGATTCTGCCAGGCTGATGAAATCTCTACAGTCTTCTGATGGTATCAGAAGTGACGTTTGCATACGAAACATTAAGGATTTACTCCAAGCAGAGTCAACCCTGCGTTGCGCAGTTCTCAACGGCCACGTTGCGCAGTTTCGCCCGATTAGACACGTTCTCTCGCGCGAACATTCACACTCGCATGCTCGAGCCGTCTGCGTCTCCGCCCATACAGCGTGCGTTGAGGATCTCTCAACGTGCCGTTGCGAACTGCGCAACGCAGGGTTGACTCTGCTCCAGAGGAAGAAGAGTGTGAGGGCCGATACTTCAGTATCAAGTTGTCAGGCTGCGAGAAAACCAATATTATATCAATTAATAGATTGCCAGTTACTTCTCCAGTAGCCAAATCATGCACTTCTCATCTCCTTTTCTGGGTTGTTGGAAGCTCTTTTCCCAGAGCTTCATCCTTTGAAGGACTATGGAAGGAACGAAAAGAACTCAACTTTTGACACCAGGAAGGAAAGGGAAAGAACCTTAACCTTTGGAACTAGGAAGCAGGTCATAGCCCATATCCCAACTCATGGCCAGATCGAAGGCAAAGATAATAGCTAATACATGCGCCACGAGATATGTAACGAGCTGCGATCCTTTACCTCCCCCTCATTGATGTTCTTTGTCTGTCTTTCTTCACATATGTACACATCTACCCCTTTTCTAATCATACATGCTTCAAATGGATTAGCAAATCATTAATTCTATAGTGCACGAAGCCTTAAAGGAATGTAAATATCCCTTTATCCGGTATAACCTTTGAGCTAAACAAGAATATGTATTATGTATGGAGTACAATGACTTGATAAATCAAGAACTATTGAGCTCTTCTTTATTTTAATTTGTTACCATATTTTTATTTATTATTGAGACATATTTATAGGAAATTTATATCTTCAAAAATTTACAATTCAGCTTAATTAGGAAAAACCCCAGTCGATGTAGGAAGAATTATGTAGTATCGATTTTGTTATTAAGACACGGTGCAACAATAAATCGAGCAATAATCGTATCGCCACTATGAAGGAAATCCTATGAAGGATAGGTGGCGAGCTGCTTTTGTTTGGAACCGCCTCCATCTCTTCATGTGGTTTGGCTTTCAACCTAGCAGCTTTTCAACTCACAAAAATCCTTCCTATAATTCCCTTCGCGAACGCTCATAATCGTTAGTGAGATGAAGTGATGAGACCAATTATTTTGGGTCTAGGCTTAGCGAAATTGATTCTGGGCAGGAGTGAGCATATTTGTCTTCCCTGGCAATTCTCCCTTCGTTCTTGGTCATAGTTCCACCTACCAACAGCTTTGAATACTAATTAACATTAGGGACATAAGCGCCCGTCTAGGACACGGTACCCGGTTAATTTTTGTTCAATATTGTCAGAGTTGTTAAATATTCGAGGCTTATTATTAATAAAAAGAGAGCATGTCAAGTAGAAATTACTCGAGACTACCAGTTGCGGTCTTAGCTTAGCTACCATGAGCAACGGGACATTGAAATTTCACAGATGACGTGGAATATGATAGCAAATGCGTCAGACTAGGCTGTATTTCTAATAAGCCAGTAATTCAAGATATGACTTTCTATTAGTTCTGAGAACGTCATATGTATGGTGGATTTTAATGCAATTAAATGTGGGAGTAAGTAGCGAATTAAAAAAGGATCATGGGCATCGAAGATAGCAGCTGCAAACGAGACACAGGTGGAGTGCCATTTCGGTGAGCTTGAGGCTCGAACTCAAAAAAATCGAGAGGGGGAATAAAGTTGAATGTGGTCACTTTGTTGTCTACGTCTCCAGTGATAATTATATCTCTATTACTACGGATAAGAGTAGTAATAAGGTGCCCTTCGAGTAGGTGCTTGACAATTACAGTGACCAGTCTTCGTAATAACTTCGTATAGCATACATTATACGAAGTTGGCGTAAATACTGTACCTATCCTTCTCTCATCCTCTTGAAGCTACTCTAATACGCTCTGACCTTCTTTGCTCAGAGATCGCTTTCCTCACTATTCGGCACTACTCAGCCGTCATATCAGAAGTTAACTCAATGAAATATGCTAGCACGTTACCATCGCTCTTATCGTAGTCTTTGAAGCTAGAACTGCAAGCACAGTAGAGCGGCTCCCCAACTCCATTTTCACAGAGTTTCATCGCTCAAATATGGCCACAAGCTGAAGAAGATCAAGTCATCTGTAGTTCGCGTTAGAACCGTCTTTTCAATTTGTAAGTCATCAAAGTCGCCGATGCTTCCACCGAACTCAAACTTCGAGCAGATGGCAGTGATAAAAGGCGCCACCGCAGCCTCCCATTCCCCTGAAATTACTGACACACTGTAACCTGATCCCTATGAAATAAGTCGCTCACCTGCGCTGTGGTTAAATATTCTGAGTTGTTTGAGACGGTGAAAACGCTAAAAGTAGTTCGGCTAGTCTGAGAGCTTTTTGTACAGGCCAAATAAGCGTATTTGCACTACAATCCTTAGCGAAAACTAATCTGTTGGGGATATTTGTAGCTGAACACTTGTTCCGATACAATTACTGTTTTGTTGTGGCACAATAGTAAGAACTACCCAGTTGTTTGCAGTAATGGCTTACCTGAGTTGAAGCGTTTTATGAATGGTAATCTCTATGATGTGGCTTTTGAATAATATCAACACTACACAGAAGCATAAAAACCTCGTTCTGTGCTGAATAGGGCGTTTTCAGGCGACATGAATGTTCGGATTGGCCGCTATGGCCGTTCTTGCGCTGGGAACCTCGCGACAGGAAACGACCTCGCGGTCGGCCCCCTCTGCGATGGCAAGACTCTCTTGCTCACAGAAACAATATTTGCGATTCTAATTCAATTAAGGTATTAGTCCATTGGACGACATTGGCTCAAGATAGAACATCGTGGAAAAGAAGTTGGGACCCGCGCAAGAACAATCGTAGCTGATAACGGGTCGCCAAGTAATCCAAGCAAGTAATAGCCGTATTAAGAAGCACACATGTCATGAGAGGAAATGGAAATGGAAGAACAAGTAATAGTTGTTGAAATGCACAAAGTCACACCAAGTTGTGAAGGATCAATAAGAAAAACGTAGAACAGGAAAATTAGGACTGTAGGGAACATCAGAAGAACCAGGAAAAGGGGAGCGACCGTACTCAAACAGTAGTTCAACCTGAGCAGGCAGTAAAAGTGAGTGAAGGTGAAGCTCTTCTGCAATCCTCTCAGGTCAGATGTTTTGTTTTCCTTACACCAGCAATATTTGACTGATAGGCTACTGGCGGTGGATATCTTCCACAGAGCTCTAGTGGGCTAATTTTCCGAAATACCAGTTTACAACGATAAAATCAGTGTGAAGGAAAATTCTGCAATTTCATAACCCACGGTCGATTCTGTTTTTTGTACGGGGATTGTCATCAAACGAGACAGAGCTAAAAGTATAACAATTCTGAAGTAACCGTCTACTAGTACACATTGCACCCGTATTCCTGGCACTGATTTATCCATCGTATATATATCCCTATTTCTGTACATCCGTCGTGGATAAATAGTCCTAACCATTAGACGTGATTTCTTTGCGTATCCGTTGCCTTGAAGTTGACTTCTTCGCATTCAATATGCAAGTATTAGCAAAGAGATTTAGCTACTGAAACTCATGCTCCAAGTGTTTTGCCTTGCATTCTTTAGATTCATAACGTTTCCCTGCATTCAGAAGATTTTGAATCCCAGCAAATCATAGTTTAGGAGCATACAACAACTTTCTTAACTTTCGATTATTAAGGCACAATCTATGATCAAATCATTGGGAGAGTCCGTGGGAGGAGAAAGTAGACGAATGCCGGCGAGCATAACGAATACCGACATCGCGCGGCAACGAAAATGCATGTAAAATTCTCTTGTAGGAGTAAACCGCACGCGGGCACGCCATCCGTAGTCGTGCTCCACCCATGAATTTATTCGTCCAGCTAAAATACGCTTCCACTTACTATCAGTGTTCTCAAACCAATTGCACTCCTTCTATGGAGACCTCACTCCACTAACTCCGCTGTCTGTCACTTGGAACTCCCCACTAAAAGGGGCAGCCATTTTTTTTTCAGAATTTCCTCTCCTTTTTTCTCCAATATGTCCATAGAGTCCCTCTTGGGCGGAAGTGGTGTAGTGGCAAGTGGCACGCTTACCACGCGAGCGGTCCGGGGATCAAATCCTGGGTCGTGAGTCGCCCGGGCCAACCAAGCCTTCCATCCCTCCGGGGTCGGTTAATTGGTACCAGACTTGTCTGGGAGGATAAAAACACTGACTTGTACATCGGCTGGCCCCCGCAAGTCATTGTATAGGCCACATCGCATTCAAACGCCACTACGAATGTACAAATGGAAGTAGAATGCGTGCCGCATCCCAAAAAGGGATTAATCCAACGGCAAATGCTTTATCCTTTTTTATTATACTAGCCTTAAGGCATTGATTTTCCTTTATTTCGAGAGCAAAACTACCGCATATGCATGATGTTCGGACGTGCTTCCAAGCTAAAAGTGAGGTCCTGCTTCACAGCAGCTTTGCGCCCAAGTATGATACATAGATTCGCGACAAGTAAATGAGCAATTTGCGGTGTTGAACGGAGACAGATATCGGTTTCTTAGCTTCAAGAAGACAAAAGGAAAGCAGGTTATAACGATTAGAGGCAGTTTAGGTGAACAAATGATTCTCCATTGTAAAGGTCAGTAATGAGGACGGAAGTGGTGTAGTGGCAAGTGGCACCACGTACGCGATCGGGGTATCGAATCCTAGGTCGTGCTTCTTCGTACGGGCCAATCAAGCCTTCCACCCCTCCGGGGTCAGTTAAATTGGTACCAGGCTTGTCTGGGAGGATAAAAACACTGGCTGGCCTCCCGCAAGTCATTGTGTAGGCCACATCTCATTCAAACGCCACTACGAATTGTACAAATGGAAGTAGAATGCGTGCCGCATCCCAAGAAGGGATTCGATAAGCGGCACTGTACCCTTATCCTTTAGTGGTCAGTAATCACATATAATCACTATCTTAGTGATTTTAAAGGAATGTGACACATTTGATAATGAAAAAGGATCAAAATAGAATCACCAGATTGCAGAGATAAGGCGTGATGGAGCAGCCGAGAAACGCAGATGATCACGGCGATATGGGGCTTATATCGAGGAACCGGTACAGTGTGCCTCTAAAGCGAGCCTCACAGCCCGCAGGATTTCTCCAGAATAATCACTATGAACGAAGATAAGGATTATCTTGATAAAAATTGAAGATCAGCAACTTCCTAGAAAAAGCTCCAACGAAAAAATTCACAAAAAACGGATCACTACATAAGTCCATTTGGCTCAGCATCGGATGCTCGAATGCTTCTGAACGTTATCTGAGCCAGAGCATGAAGCAGCTGTGGGGAAATTCAGAGGAGGAGCTTAGCTCCAGCCCCGCGACTCCAGTGTCGACTCTGAGCCCAGGCCAGCCGATCCCGCCCAGTAGTGCCAACCTTGACTGCATTTCTAAGAAACTCTACATTTTGAACATGCCTTTCCATCAATTCTAGGAAAGCCTTTGGTGTGAATTCAAATTACACCACCATTAAATGTGGGCAATTACGCGAGGGTAGCAAGATTTGTAGCTTTTTGCGAATATCGGCTATTAATGGCTGCCAGAGGTGGATTAGAGGGAACCGCATGTAGAGTAATGCAGGAAGAGTTTTTGGTTGCGCCTAGAACGTATAAGAATTGAACCAACTAGCGAATTGTGTGAAAACTGCAGGAAGATTGCAAGCGTTTGGACATCGTCTAATACGATTTGAGGTCTGGCCAGCTAAATATAACACGTACATGGAATTATGGTTACATTCAGGGTTCGTTTCCCACATGAGACACTTCGGGTGAATTGACAGTGATAAATGGCAGCACTGAAAAATCAGCCCTTTAGAGATCAAACCGGATCAAATGCCTTCCAGGCAATCCAAGCTCTGATTACGTGCCGAGCCAGTTAGATATTATCACGTTTAGAAGGGACGAAGTACCAAGGTATACATCGGTGGCTTCGCAAACCATTGTGTAGGACTGCTGTGGACAGCATCGTAATGGAAGAAAAATGTGTAGGGTAACTTGGCGCTATCGCAAGATACGGAGGCGTTGTGGTGGCAGTGTGCTCGAGACCTTGTAAGACAACTTAAAAACGGGACCTTGGTCTTTGTTGAGTAGGATAGACTCCAGGGTGCGTGAGCAATCTCATTCAGAGTTCCTGCCACTTCCTAGGATCAGTTCCAGGGAAACCCCGTATCTTGCGAAAGCGCCTTGTAACTTTGGAGGGCCATGAACATCTTCAACCCAATTTTCTATCGAGTGGGCCTGCGATAAGCTTCCTGAAAAAAAACCCACTTCTGGATGTTGCTTAGGCTTCGCACTAAGCGCCCTCCATTTGAATCCGAATTCCCATTAGAATGAAAGTCCGAACGAGGGCAGTTAATCCCAACCTAATTGAGGAAGCCGCAGCCTCCCTAGGGTGCGGACCCTGAGGCGCGATTGCACCGAAGGAAGTTATACATTATACGAACTAATTCGAGTTAAAGGAATCTTGCGCGGAAAAATCATGATTCTATTTCAGCCATAAATCACTGGCTTGAGACTCATTATCCACGATAATAGTGAAAAGAACTGAAGTATTGCTTTCGTTTTGATTAGAAATTCGAAAACTCGAAAAGGCTGCTACGCGTTCGAATTGCCCACGGACGTCTTTCACGAATGCTGGCGACGGGGATGCTCAAACTTGGTTCTTGGAGTGCATTCACTAGAAGCTCTTTCTGGCCTTCTGCTTCGTTGCATTCACATCTTACACTTCTACTCCATCCTATTCCATCGATCGATTTGTCTCCACTCTCCGAAATCGCGCGCTTTAACCCGATTCTCTCATTGCGTCGCCTGGTACGTAGCCGGCCAAACGCCGTCTTCTTTCCATGCCTCGCCTGGCTCTGCCTCCTGGTCCTTCGATGGTCCATAACGTGTAGTTTTTGTACGTTTGTTTCTCTCTTCAGAAACCGAATCTTCATGCGTGAAACTTTGTGTGCTATTTCCAGTGATCACAACTGACATATTCATGTTAGGAAAGAGTGCAAGAATTTTCCGCGCAAGATTCCTTTAATGCTTGCGCGGTTAGCCAGTGCACGCCCACCGACCAGCTGATCACTCGCCGCAGCTCTATGCGTGGCGATTGATCAGATAGCAGAGAGAGCGCAGTGATGAAGAGGGCACAGCGATGAGAGTCGCATCAATGCGCAAATCAAACGGGCAAGAAGGGGTCCCATTTCTCGGGTTGGCCGGTTCCATTGTTCTCCTTCTTTCGTGGCATATCCGCACCTCACCGATCCATAAGATTTAAGTTTGGAAGTAGTTGCTTTTTCATCTGAATGCGCCTTTACCACGTTGACATGATTTGCACTGTTTTTTGGACCCTATCGGATACGATAAGGTATACAGAATTCTGGAATATGAATATTACCGAGTAAGTTGATGAAAACGCGATCCATGCGAAAATCTGGCGTGCATGCGCGTCATGCTGTCGTGAGGTGCAAAGAGGACTAATGCAGCCTCGAGGTAGATGCATTTCTTTGAGAAGTGCAGGTCTCTAGATCAGTAGCTGCTTTTAGAATTGCTTTTACTTACGAGCACTGCCGGCCTTTTGCCCAAAAGCCGTTTCCTCCAGTAAATTTATCCCCTTGCATGACTTGGAGTGCACCTGTCCGCATGGCGACGTAAGCTCAACAGCGAATGAATCAATTCATGGATCCATCTCTTTCACAGGGATGAGGTTTTTTTTGTTCGGATTGGAAGTTAGAAAGCCTTGCTAAGGGTAATTTCACATAAATGAGGACGGTGCACTGACTTGAAGACGTCTCTTCTCCTTGCGACAGTCGGTAGAGCGAATGTGCATTCATGCAAGCCTTAGCTTCTGCCTCCTAAATCAAAATCCTGCTGGATCTCCCATGTGAGAGCCGTTATTGCTTGAAAATATAAAGCAGTAAAACTAACGTCAGCTGCTGTCTGGGAAATTGCAAAAAAAAATTGCAAAAATTCAGTTAATACCGTAAACGAGTGCTCCTGATTACTGTAATGAGCCAAAAATGTCACCTTTTTGTTTTCATTTTGCAGGAACAACTTGCGCGATACAGCACTCATATTCTCACTTAAACACAACTCCTCTGTTCGATTACGTCAGTCCGTGGGATTGTAGCGGAAAAACTCCGCCAATTACGGCGGCCAGGTTCAAGGAATGCTTTGGGTACCGCAATCTCGAGTTCTTAAGTGCACTTCGGAAAGTTCCTTGCCTATTAATATGAATTAGCAAAGCTGGGTGTGAATGGCAAGAGCATTCTGTTAAGAGAATTCAAGAACTATCCCACTCAGTCCACCCGCACTTGTTGTAACTACTACTTGAAATAAAAGAGTTCTGAGCGTTCCGTCATCGTTTAAATCACGAGTGTATCACAGTTAGGACCATGTTCAACATTACCCTGCCACTAGTGGGTCCCCAGAACTCTACCTTGTCGATGTCGCAGTACTCATGGTCAAGAATAGGGCCATGCGTCCAGAGTTTTGGGGACACATCCCCGACAGAACACAGCTGCACTCCGGCCCTGATTCGTTTATTTATTGCTCGACTACTAAATCCATTTCGTACTTCCAAATAGCTCAGCGATGAGTACGAGCACGAGTTTATGAGTGCGGCTAGTGTGGTGGCTTAATCGACTCAAATTAATCAGCCCCGCATCATCTCGTGCTCTATCGCTTCGAGGAATGGATCTTATACACTCTCAAATTTTAATCTCCTCGGGATTGTTTGCTCAAGTTCAGAGAAGGCAGTGGTGATCTCGATAAGCCGGCTGTGAAAAAAATGGGGTTTTTTCCGCTGCAATATCACTGGCAGAGCGCGCACGGGATTTATGAGCGCAGTATTCAACCCAAAAATGGCTCATGCTCAACAACAAGATCTAATCGCGAAAAAGTGGACGCTTTGAGAGTAACATCAGCCGAACAGCTATGCATGTTCATGGCAGGTCACCTTTTCAAAACTGTTGCTGCTTGACTCGGTGATTCCACTGAAAGGTCGCGTTGGGGGCATGCGGATCACACAGTGACGTTAAACTCGGAAAAAGTCAGAAGGTTCATTACTTTCTACCTGATTTTGCTACAACACCTCAGGGAAATGCCAGCTGTATGACGGAATAGCGCTGATGTTTATGAGTAAGCAATTCTGCCGCTTCCATATATGCACATTGAGCTGTGCTGACGTCCAAGAAAAGCTCGTGCTATTTTCCGTTGTTTATGTTGGTAGCAGTCTATATTGCAGTGAGCATGGCTTCGATTTCATGTTTAATGAAAATCGGATATTCGCCATGCTCCGGTGTAAAAGTGCTCAACGAGGTTCTTCTTCCGTAGGAACACATTGCACTAATGATACCGCCACTAACGCTTCTTGCTCGTACCAGAGGCCCTAGGCTACTGCTGGCTCGAATTGACAACAGTAGGGCCAGTGGCATGCATTCTTTTGCAAACAGCCGGGAGCCCGGTGCCAGATCGGGAAACTTGTTGACAGTACCACAACTTTGGAAGCCGATATTTGTTATACTGCGCTATTGCTCATTTTTGTAGCAGGTTAGCAGCGCATGATACTGCAGAGGATGGACTCACTCGTGGGAAGATCTTGACCCGAGTCTCGTGATAACGCGGCTCCCTTTGCTTCCGGCCTTCTCTAATTCCGCTAATTTTGAATTCAGAGCATCTTGTTTCAGGCACTCGGGAGAAGTTTGCCAAGTTTTTATTCACGGAGTTCGTTACTTGGATGTAGAAAATCCTGAGCCGAATTGTGAAAGGCTTCAGAATTTCGCTTACCTAGAATTGTACGTGATAGTATCGCTGTCGATCATACTTCTCCGCAATAGGTATATATTGCCGGGTTGCCTTCTTTAACTTTAATCATGATGTCGATTCCACAAGAGCACTTTCGAGCGATCATCTTCAATGAATGGCGCTGCGGCACAGGAGCAGTGGAAACCGTCAACATTATCAGCATCGCATTGGGAAGGGACACCACTTCCATCATCGGTGCCAAGCTCTGGTTCGCAGGCTTCGAAGGAGGAGACACGGCTTCGAAGAAAGAAGGAAGGAAGCGACACCAGGGGAAGAGCTCCACCGTTTCGGCTGTCGGATACGAGGAGGGTAGCACCGCAGCCGGGACAGACTCGGGGCACCCATCCCACAGTCCTCGGTCCCCTCCACGCCCTCGCCACAGGAAAGTGCCGACTCGATGAATCCCTCATGTCTTGGCCGATAAGCACGCGGTTCAATCGGTTACCCATTTCTTAGTTTCTCCTTCTTTGTCCGCACTGAAAGGCGTTTCTGGAAGGCATGATTACGAGAGATGGGAGTGGGTCTCTACGATTCTAACAAGCACAGTGCCGTGTGGCTCCCGAGGAGAACGCCGATACAAGCAAAATCGGACCTTCACCCCAAAAGGTTTCTTCTTTGCTACCTCTGCGATTCGTGAGGAATGTTGTATTATGAGATGCTCCCGCAAAGACATACCGCTACTGGCAGCATTTACGCCAGTCAGCTCCAGAAACTAGCGGACGCTGTTCAAGAAAAACGACCGAGACGAACTTCTGTCCACCTACTCCACGATGACGCCAGGCCCCACATAGCTAAAGAGACCCGTGCAAAATTGGAAGAGCTGATCTGGGACGCGGTTCCCCACCCACCCTATTCCCCTGACATTGCCTCTCTGATATCACTTATTTCATCCCTTAAGGCATTCCTAGCGAAGAAAAAATTCACCAAAGTTGAAGACGTTGAAAGAGCGGTCAGCGATTTTCTTAGACTCTCAGAAGCTGGAACGGGGCTCGGCTGAGTGGGACTCTGTAGTGAGTAGCAATGGTGATTATATTGTTAGGTAGATTCCATTCTACGTGGAATAAAAAGCAAAGAATAAAAAAGTGTCAAACGGCTCAGGACTTTTTAACCACCCTAATATCGTTGCACTACCTTGTCGCGCATTACCCATTTGGGAGCGATGCCCCCCGTGAGGCGGATTTTCACAATCGTTTCCCCTCCACCCTGGCTAACGCTCCAAATTTGAGCCGCGCTCCCTAGATGGCTTTCAAGCAACTACTACTAATCTTGTAGGGGACAACTAAATTTACGGGCGGCGGACAAACAAAAAAACTTTGATGTGTAGTGATATGATGGTGGACGCCCCAGTTCACCCCTCGGGTTCCCTTTTTCTGACTAAATCACGCGTATTCAGCTCCTCCTCACCTTCATACAGCAAGCAGGGAGTCACAGAATGCTACGAAGGCACCAACTGGAGCTGCGTATTCGTAGAAAGAATTTGTGGTCAGGAGGTCTCGATTATGGCTCCGCACAGAAGCTAGGTTGCTGCGCATGACGTTTCGCGCTCGCTGATGCCCATGCCACCAATCTCCATGCACGGTCCCACTGTTACGCCATCATCGCTGCAGGGCCCCGATCAGCAGTTCCTAACCCACGCGTGTGGGAGGGTGTCGTCATAATCACAGCAGCAGCTGCCTATCGGCTTTCTTATCACTCGGTGATGTAAGTGAGCGTTTTGCAGACCGACACAAAGACTATCAAATTTATAGACATAAAAAGTTGAATATCCTTCTATTATATAAAGCGCTAACTTTGTGTGTCGGTTTGTGTATCTGTATGTGTGTGTGTGTGTGCGTGTGTGTGCGTGTGTGTGTATGTATGTGTGTCCGTCCGCAAAATGAAGTGAGTGAGAAGGAAGCTCATGGGATAAACAAACCGCTAACAAATCGGGTAGCTTACAGGATTTGAGATATCAATGTTTTGTAGCAGGATAGTTGTGATAACACTCTTAGGGCTATATAAACACCTGCTTAGCACACTTCCGTTCATTCCACATGGTGCTGCAGTGGCAGCTGGAGGGCAGTGGAGAGAGGAAGGGAGGATGAGGAAGGGAAGCGAAAAATCTACCGTCATATCATGATTGTGTCCCTTCTACTGTTTGAAACACCATTGTGTTGCATACGCGTCACTTCCAGGAGGTGTTGGTGTCACAGGAGGAAGGGACCATAGCGGAGGATAGAAAGCTTGCGCAGGAAAGGAAGGTCCCGGCGGTTGACGGGGGACTAATCTGGTCATAATATGAGGTCAGTGGTTTTGAAATGTGAGTAAATTATCGGATAATGCAAATTTTGAAGAAGGCACATTCGTTTTCTAGAAGCCGTACAGAATTGTAAACTCTGTTTCCGTGAACCAGAGGCGCGTCAAATGCAGATCACACAACACAAGAGACGACGGCCTTCACAAAATGTAATTGTTTGCTGCCACTGGAGTGACTATCCGGTTGCAGTTGCCACGTTTTACTCATTTTCTCGCTAATTGCAGTCTATCATTTACCCCCAGAATCGCTCTTCACTATGAATAATTAGTTATCTTGTACTACGAGGCCGTCGTCACTTGTGCTGTGTGGTCCGTCAACGCGCTTCTGGTGCTCGGAAGCAGAGGGTATTTATCTGCCTCTCACAGAACACTAGATCGCCTGAACTGCTGTGGTTCTAGACAACGTTATGCCACCCGTTGTCGCTTGCACTGACCAGGAAGGTCTTTCAGGGCGTGCCAAGCTTTTTGAAAACGGTCTTTTGCATGATATAGGGGCAGATGCGGGAACCACAGAACCATGTTCAATTTTTCCTGAACGGCCCTCTGAATACCAGAAAAGGAGGTCCCTAGTTCGATTCCTCGTGGTGACAAATTTTTGCATTTCGAGTTGACGTTCCAAAATTCGCGCAAAATGGAGTTAGCATGAATAATTAGTACCATTCATGATTAGGACCGTCAGTAACCCTTACAAAAAGACTTTGACTTAAAAATTGGTGTAAGAGGTGTGACACCAAGCAGCCCCACTGTGGTGTCACACCTTTTTCACCAGTTTTTTAATCAAAGTCTATTTGTAAGGGTTACTGACGGTCCTAATCATGAATATGGTACTAATTATTCATGCTAACTCCATTTTGCGCGAATTTTGGAACGTCAACTCGAAATGCAAAAATTTGTCACCACGAGGAATCGAACTAGGGACCCCTTTTCTGGTATTCAGAGGGCCGTTCAGGAAAAATTAACCATGGTTCTGTGGTTCCCGCATGTGCCCCTATATCATGCAAAAGACCGTTTTCAAAAAGCTTGGCACGCCCTGAAAGACCTTCCTGGCGAGAAGAGCTCGGAAATGTGCTGGTCATCAACGAAAGGGGCGAGCGACAAACGCATGCACTTACACGAATGAGTGACCGTGTTCGGTAATTTATTCGGTAATTTATTTATTCAGTTGGTGGATCAAACTAGATTGCCTAACATGCACTGAATGGACGCCTGATTGTAGGGAACGACAAAGAACTCATGAGTTGGCTTTTTGTTCACGCTTACAAGCTTTTCCGAGAAATACGCTCAGGCAGAAAAACAAAGGAAAGCCTAAATGGTATTGTGGCCTACGTGTTTTGCGACATGTAATCAGCGAATGGATTTGAATAATGCTCTCAGTGAATGAGCAAAGCATCCATCCACAGAAAATAAAATCATTTTCTAACCAGCCGGCAAAACGAGGTAACATTCCAACAACATGTGTTTTAAGTAATTAGGCCCTTTTGGAGGGGAGTGGTGGGGTGGGAATTGGAGCTGGTTACTATTTCCACAGTTGGGGGACCGAATCTTGGATTGAATGTCATCCAGGCAAATTACTCCCTTCATTCCTCGAAGACCTACTCGGCACCAAAATTATCTATGTGGGAAGGGAGGTAGGGGAGGGGTGCGTGGGAGCATAAAAAAACATTGTCCTGTACTTTTGCTGCACTCGAAAATGGAAGCCGAAAGCTTCATCCTTTCATCCTTTTAAGCTAACGTTCACTGAAAACATCAAAGCCGGCCTACGCAGAAAAGCCCAGCGATCTGCTGAGATGGGTTGACATGCTCATCTCACTAACAGATTTTCTATGCTCAAACTTCACGAATATGATCATTCAGAATCGCAAGCTTCCTTCTCCTTGTATTTAAAGGTAAAGATCACGATGACTGAAAGGTGGCTCAATTTTGATGACGTCACTGGACTTCACTCCCCGCAGCGCGCAGGTTGGTGTGATTGGGACCGACTGTCAAAGGAGAATTCCACGCAAAGATCGAAGGTGAAGAAGGGAAGCTTACCAAGTCCTCCAAAGGTGAGACCGCCCTGCAAAATGCCGCGGCCCCCAGGACCTAGCATAGCCCTCCCCGCAGCGCTATCGCCGCGGCACGCCTCACTGACTAGCCAACCACTCGACGCAGGCCCCAGCCACTTAGCAGAGAGAGCGTTAGCGTTGAAGAGGGCAGCACCGATGAGTCCCGCATCAATGCGGAAATCAACGGGCACGGAATGGTCCCATTTTTGTGGTTCT